>WNWK01049762.1:0-13094 GCA_009830355.1 Cherax destructor
AGGTACAAGTGGGGGAGGGGGGAGGGAAGTGTTATTGGGTTAGTGGTCAAGTTCTTGTAGGTCTACTGTCATGTGAGTGAGTGTGTGTGTACGTGTATGTGTGTGTGCCTGTCCTCACTGCATTGATTCAATTAGAATATTACACTGTGACTGCCTTCTGGGTTATCCTAGGCTCCCTACACGTATGCTCCGTGTGATAGCCTATCACTGTACTCGTGTATACCTGTATAACTTTGCTTACTTATTGAATAAACACTGTCAGAGTAGTGTAGTGTTCGTGTGACTGTATCCGTCTGTTAAGATAATCTTCCTAAAGTTTGCAATACTTCACAAGGTTTGGAATACTATCCTAATATTATACTAGACTTTTGCTAGTACTAGTTCTAAAAACGAGTAATACAACTAAGCTAAGCTAAGACAAACCCAATTGTTGGTTTATGTGAGCGTGTGTGTGTTTGTGTGTGTGCGTCTTGGCATCTCGTTCACAGGGCCTACCTAATCTAATTTTAATTTTAGAATTCTAGAATGTGTGTGTGTGTGTGTATATGTATGTGTGTGTGTGTGTGTGTATATGTATGTGTGTATGTGTGTATGTGTGTGTATATGTGTGTGTGTATGTACTCACCTAGTTGTACTCACCTAGTTGTGGTTGCAGGGGTCGATTCATAGCTCCTGGCCACGCCTCTTCACTGGCCACTACTGGGTCACTCTCCCTGCGATATGAGCTTTATCATACCTCTTCTTAAAGCTATGTATGGAGCCTGCCTCCACTACGTCACTTCCTAAACTATTCCACTTCCCGACCACTCTGTGACTGAAGAAATACTTCCTAACATCTCTGTGATTCATCTGAGTCTTCAACTTCCAACTGTGTCCCCTTGTTGCTGTGTCCCATCTCTGGAACATTCTGTCTCTGTCCACTTTGTCAATTCCTCTCAGTATCTTATAATGTGGACCCCCGGTGTTCGTCCTGCTCAAAACACTCCCTTTTATGTAAGTGTATTTTTTTAAATGCTTTTATAAGTGTAGTTTTGGGGGTCTAAAAGGACTAGTCTACTTTACATTATTTCTTAAGGGAATAAATTCGGTTGGTAATGGCACTTGAGCAGCATTCTGTCACGAAAAATGGACGAACACCGGGGGTTCACTGTATGTTGTTATCATGTCGTCCCTATCTCTCCTGTCCTCCAGTGTCGTCAGGTTGATTTCCCTTAACCTCTCCTCGTAGGACATACCCCTTAGCTCCGGGACTAGTCTTGTTTCAAACCTTTGCACTTTCTTGAGCTTCTTCACGTGCTTGGCTAGGTGTGGGTTCCAAACTGGTGCTGCATACTCCAGTATGGGCCTAACGTACACAGTGTACAGGGTCCTGAACGATTCTTTATTAAGATGTCGGAATGCTGTTCTTAGGTTTGCTAGGCGCCCATATGCTGCAGCAGTTATTTGGTTGATGTGCGCCTCAGGAGATGTACCTGGTGTTATACTCACCCCAAGGTCTTTTTTCTTGATTGAGGTTTGCAGTCTCTGGCCCCCTAGGCTGTACTCCGTCTGCGGTCTTCTTTGCCCTTCCCCAATCTTCATGACTTTGCACTTGGTGGGGTTGAACTTCAGGAGCCAATTGCTGGACCAGGCTTGCAGCCTGTCCAGATCCCTTTGTAGTTCTGCCTGGTCCTCGTCCGACTGAATTCTTCTCATCAACTTCACATCATCTGCAAACAGGGACACTTCGGAGTCTATTCCTTCCGTCATGTCATTCACAAATACCAGAAACAGCACTGGTCCCAGGACTGACCCCTGTGGATCCCCGCTTGTCACCGGCGCCCACTCTGACACCTCACTACGTACCATGACTCGCTGCTGTCTTCCTGACAGGTATTCCCTGATCCATTGTAGTGCCTTCCCTGTTACCCCTGCCTGGTCCTCCAACTTTTGCACTAATCTCTTGTGTGGAACTGTGTCAAACGCCTTCTTACAGTCCAAGAATATGCAATCTACCCACCCCTCTCTCTCTTGTCTTATTGCTGTCACCCTGTCGTAGAACTCCAGTAGGTTTGTGACACAGGATTTCCCGTCCCTAAAACCGTGTTGGCCGTCGTTGATAAGCTCATTCCTTTCTAGGTGCTCCACCACTCTTCTCCTGACTATCTTCTCCATGACCTTGCATGCTATACATGTCAGTGACACTGGTCTGTAGTTTAGTGCTACGTTCCTGTCTCCTTTTTTAAAAATTGGAACTACATTTGCTGTCTTCCATACCTCAGGTAGTTGCCCTGTTTCGATAGATGTGTTGAAGATCATTGTTAGGGGTACACATAGCTCCTCTGCTCCCTCTCTCAGGACCCATGGAGAGATGTTATCCGGCCCCATCGCCTTTGAGGTATCTAGCTCGCTTAGTAGCCTCTTCACTTCCTCCTCAGTTGTGTGTATTGTGTCCAGTACCTGATGGTGTACCCTACCTCTCCTCCTTTCTGGAGGCCCTTCTATCTCCTCTGTGAACACCTCTTTGAATCTCATGTTGAGCTCCTCACACACTTCACGGTCATTTCTTGTGACCTCCCCTCCTACCTTCCTCAGCCTGATCACCTGGTCCTTGACTGTTGTTCTCCTCCTGATGTGGCTGTACAGCAGCTTTGGGTCAGATTTGGCTTTCGCTGCTATGTCATTCTCGTACTGTCTTTGGGCCTCCCTTCTGATCTGTGCATATTCATTTCTGGCTCTATGACTGCTCTCCTTATTCTCCAGGGTTCTTTGCCTTCTGTACCTCTTCCATTCCCTTGTACACTTGGGTGTATATGTGCATGTGCATGTGTGTGTGTGTATGTATGTACTCACCTATTTGTACTCACCTATTTGTGGTTGGAGGGGTTGAGTCATATCTCCTGGCCCCACCTCTTCACTGATTGCTACTAGGTCCTCTCTCTCCCTGCTCCATGAGCTTTATCAAACCTTGTCTTAAAACTATGTATGGTTCCTGCCTCCACTACGTCACTTTCTAGGCTATTCCACTTCCTGACAACTCTATGACTGAAGAAATACTTCCTAACATCCCTTTGACTCATAGGAGTCTTCAACTTCCAATTTTGACCCCTTGTTTCTGTGTCCCCTCTCAGGAACATCTTGTCTCTGTCCACCTTATCTATTCCTCACAGTATTTTGTATGTTGTTATCATGTCTCCCCTAACCCTCCTGTCCTCTAGTGTCGTCAGGCCGATTTTCCTTAACCTTTCTTCGTAGGACAATCCCCTTAGCTCTGGGACTAGTCTTGTTGCAAACCTTTGCACTTTCTCTAATTTCTTGACGTGCTTGACCAGGTGTGGGTTCCAAACTGGTGCTGCATACTCCAGTATGGGCCTGATGTATATGGTGTACAGAGTCTTGAACGATTCCTTAGTGAGGTATTGGAACACTATTCTTAGGTTTGCCAGCCGCCCGTATGCTGCAGCAGTTATCTGATTGATGTGTGCCTCAAGAGATGAGCTCGGTATTATACTCACCCCAAGAACTTTTTCCTTGAGTGAGGTTTACAGTCTTTGGCCACCTAGACTATACTCTGTCTGCGGTCTTCTTTGCCCTTCCCTGATCTTCATGACTTTACATTTGGCAGGGTTAAATTCAAGGAGCTAGTTACTGGACCAGGCTTGTAGCCTGTCCAGGTCTCTTTGTAGTCCTGCCTGATCCTCGACTGATTTAATTCTTCTCATTAACTTCACATCATCTGCAAACAGGGACGCTTCTGAGTCTATCCCTTCCGTTATGTCATTCACATATACCAAAAACAGTACAGGTCCTAGGACTGACCCTTGTGGAACTCCACTCGTCACAGGTGCCCACTCTGACACCTCGTCACGTACCATGACTCGTTGTTGCCTCCCTCTCAGATATTCTCTGATCCATTGCAGTGCCTTTCCTGTTACGTGTGCCTGATCCTCTAGCTTTTGCATTAACCTCTTGTGAGGAACTGTGTCGAACGCCTTCTTGCAGTCCAAGAAAATGCAGTCTATCCACCCCTCTCTCTCGTGTCTTACTTCTGTTACCTTGTCATAAAACTCCAGTAGGTTTGAAACACAGGATTTTCCTTCCCTGAAACCGTGCTGGTTGTCGTTTATAAGCTTGTGTCTTTCTAGGTGCTCCACCACTCTCCTCCTGATGATCTTCTCCATGACTTTGCATACTATACACGTCAGTGACACAGGTCTGTAGTTTAATGCCTCGTGTCTATCTCCTTTCTTAATAATTGGGACTACATTTGCCATCTTCCACGCCTCAGGTAGTTGCCCAGTTTCAATGGATGTGTTGAAGATTTTTGTTAGTGGCACACACAACATCTCTGCTCCCTCTCTAAGGACCCACGGAGAAATGTTGTCAGGTCCCACCGCTTTTGAGGTATCGAGTTCACATAGCAGCTTCTTCACCTCCTCCTCGGTTGTGTGTATTTCATCCAGCACTTGTTGGTATACCTCCCTATTCTGAATTCCTGGAGTCCTTCCTGTCTCCTCTGTAAATACTTCTTTATATCTCATGTTTAGCTCCTAACATACCCTTTGGTCGTTTCTTGTGAACTCCCCATCTTCCTTCCTCAGCCTGATTACCTGGTCCTTGACTGTTGTTTTCCTCCTGATCTGTGTGTGTGTGTCTGTGACCCAACAATAAATATTTGCACCAATAACTCATTACAGTTGTGACTGGGTGTAAACTAGTAAATTACTCATTACTTTATAATTTGTTCATGATTGTAACCATGTATAAACATAAGTAAATTTACTTACATGATTCATTACCTTTGTAACTTGTGAGTTCATTACCTTTGTAACTTGTGAGTTCATTATCTTTGTACCTTATTCAGTTACCAAAACGTTGGGGCCCAGTCCCTGGACCCATTATGTACCTCTGTAATCTTTTGACTACCGCCCACAGGATGGGTATGGGGTGCATAATAAAGATACAGTGGACCCCTGAGTAACGAGCATAATTCATTCCAGAAGCCTGCTCAAGTGCCATTACCGAACGAATTTTCTCCCTTAAGGAATAATGTCAAGTAGGTTAGTCCATTTCAGGCCCCCAAAAATACACTTACAAAAGCACTTACAATATTACACTTACATAATTGTACGATTTCCGAGGTGAACATAACTCGGGGGTCCACTGTATTAAACAATTAAACAACGATTGGGGTAACCAGTGACATGGTCCTCAGACAAATAGAGAAATTAAAACCTATCAAATCCCCAGGCCCTGATGAACTGTTTGCGAAGGTTTTAAAGGAATGTGGAGAGGAACTTAGCATACCTTTGGCTAATCTTTTCAGTATATCACTACAAACTGGCATAGTGCCAGACAAGTGGAAAATGGCAACTGTAATACAGTGGAACTCTGGTTTTCGAACTTAATCCATTCCAGGTGGTGGTCCGAAAACCGAAGTAATATTTCCCATAAGAAATAATGTAAATACAATGAATTCGTTCCATACACCCAAAAATATTCACAACAATTTATTTTTTAAAGAATAACTATAGTTTGACATACAGAAAACAATGAGAAATAAATATAAAGCACTAATGAAATGGATAAATGAACATTTAAATCACTATTACATACCTTTATTGAAGACTCCTGTTGTTAGAGGGAGGAGAGTTTGTTTGGAGACAGGACAAAATACAGTGGTACCTCGGTTAACGATATTTTTTCGTTCCAGAATGCTGTTCAAGTGCCATTACCAAACGAATTTATCCCCATAAGGAATAATGTAAAATAGACTAGTGCTTTTAGACCCCCAAAAATACACTTATACGTAAAAGCATTTAAAAAAATAAACTTACATAAAAGGGCGAGTTTGGGGACTATCGTTAACTGAGGTACCACTGTACTTAAATATGATGAGCTAATATAATAATAATAATAATAATAATAATTTTATTTTTGCATGATACGTGTTTTTACAAAGAAGTATAACAATTAGGTGTACATGCCAAAAGCCCCTTTATGTGCAGAGCACTTTGGGCAAACTTAAGACTAACTTAAGATTAATTAGGCAATATTAGTGTTATGACTGTACATATTGACATTTCAAATATCTAAGTTCAATTTTAAATTTCAAATTACAAATTTTTTCATGTCTTGCAAGTTTACAATGTGGTTGACATATTGTAGGAAATATATTTACAGTGGACCTTCGGTTTACGTTGAAAATTCATTCCAGAATGCTGTTTGAGTGCCGTTACCGAACAAATGTTTTCCCATAAGGACAAATGTAAATTAGATTAGTCATTTCAGACCCCCAAAAATACACTTACAAAAGCACTTACGAAAATACACTTACATAATTGTTTGAGTTTGGAGGTGAATGTAAACCGGGGGTCCACTGTACTTAGAGTTTTCAATGATTTATAGTGCAAAGAGAGCGACTATCATGCCTTGGCATTACGGGCAGTTTAAACTTAATGGATTACTGATTACGTAACACTAGACATACAAAACATAGTTTGATAAGGTTGCACTAATTATACAATTGAATATACGTATGTTATTCAACATTTTCATTAGGTTAAAATATGAGAATTTATTGTACTTTGAGTGTTTATTTTTGGGGTTCTATGGCTTATTATCTATCATAATTCATATAATATGACATAATAAACAATAATAAACTACTTTCAACAATGCCCAGTGTTATTTACCCATAATATAATTGCAATATTTACTATTGATATAACCATCTTACAAAACACTTTGTCAAAATGTAAAATCCTCAGATTGTAATTTGGGTAACCTTATTATCTGCTATAAACATAAGCTGTGTTTAACTATAACAAAATTATCAATTTCTCTAGTATTAAGTAGTCTTGATTAAGTCTGCCCATAATGCCATGGCATGATAGTGGCTCTCTCTGCACTTCAATTCTATATTGTAATTACAAATATCGATGTAAACTTGCAATGAAATAAAATATTATTATTATTATTAATAACATAGAAACATGATATATACTCTAGAATGAATAAAATATGTCATATGTCTCTCTCCCTAATCCGACGAGTGTTGCTTTGTTGTTTGTTGTTGGGTGTATAAGGGCCTAACATAGGAGTGGTGATGGCCGCCAGAGATGGCGGTGTTGTCATTCGCCCTATATAGCTCCAACAACATTGGAGGAGTCAGTTTCATGCTGTCCTTTTCCCATCGATTAATCGCTTAACTTACTTGCTACACTGTTAATGCTACACTTTATTGCTGGCTGGTGCTATAGCCTTTATCGACTTGTGCTGCTTTAGTATCGTACATATCGTAGAATCACTGAATCACTGAAGAAGGCACATTCTCCCCTCTCTCTTCCTCCTCCACTTTGGTACTTTGCTACAATTTCTTTCTTCAATTCTATCGTGTTTGTCACTTTCTTTACCAAAGGGCTGCCACTATGAAGTTTCTTTGTGCCCATGGTGGCGTATTTGACAGTTCTTGTATTTTCCAATATTTCTTTTTCCAAGTAACTTATGTGGCCTGTGAGACCAAATTAAGGTGCAGTGTACATATATACACTCTTTGTATTCAACACAATAACTGCACAAACATTATTATCATTATATTGTTTACAAAACTTGTTTATACAAACCAACAATGCAAATTTTTTTTATTACTATTGTTCTATAATATATATATACACATATATAATGACTGGACACTTTCCATCAACTTCCCTTAGTGCTTGAACCAGCTGTGTGTGTGTGTGTGGACATCTAAATTTGCTGAGTCAGTGTAAGGCAGCTGTCAAAATGACATATTATACCATTACTCACCACCCTCACTGCCTGTCAACTTGTCAACACAAAAGGGGTTGCATGTCTTCTTCCCCACAACCTCCTTCCTAGCTTCCTTTCTTCCTTCATTCCTTCCTTCCTTTCTTTCTTACTTATTTCCTTCCTCTCATCTCTTCCTTCCTGCCTTCCTTTCTTCCTTCATTCCTTCCTTTTTTTCTTCCTTTCTTACTTCTTTTGTTCCTTCCTTCCTGTCTTTCTTTCTTTCTTCCTTTCTTTCTTTCTTTCTTATTTTCTTCCTTCCTTCCTTCTTCTTTCCTTCCTTCCTCTCATCTCTTCTTTCCTTCCTTCCTTTCATCTCTTCTTTCCTTCCTTCCTTCCTTTCATATCTTCTTTCCTTCCTTCCTTCCTCTCATCTCTTCCTTCCTTCCTTCCTTTCTTTCTTCCTTCCTTCCTTCCTTCTGGAATCCTGGGCATTGCTTTCGGTCACAAACTCCTCAAAACCATGAAATTCATCTTCAGAGACACTTCCATCTGTGTTAGAGCTATCACTGGGGAAGAGAAGAGTCCCAGATTCGCAGAGAAGTCGGATATTTCTTACCGCTAGGCATGCTGAACATGGACTACTGAAATGGCTTTCCCACAATGCACCACTGGCTCCCCGATTTTTTTTTATACTGTGCACACTGACCATTGAGACCCATTCTCTCACATGTGGGCCTACCAGCTTTCTTCCACTTGATTTGAAGCCGCTAGAATTTATGCGTATTAATACATAGGAAACATTGGCTCGTAAGACATATATATACGACCAAAACAGTCAAAGGGCTAATATCCTATGGAGACGGAGCATGGACACTGGGGTCATCCTGCAGTTACTAAAAACAACAGACATAGCTCCACTCCACAAAGGGGGCAGTAAAGCAATAGCAAAAACTACAGACCAATAGCACTAACGTCCCATATCATAAATAGTATGTTTGAAAGGGTTCTAAGAAGCAAGGTCGCCGCTCATCTAGATACCCATCAGTTACACAATCCAGGGCAGCATGGGTTTAGAGCAGGTCGCTCCTGTCTGTCCCAACTACTGGACCACTACGACAAGGTCCTGGATGCTCTAGAAGACAAACAGAATGCAGATGTTATATACACAGACTTTGCAAAAGCCTTTGACAAGTGTGACCATGGTGTAATAGCACACAAAATGCGTGATAAAGGAATAACAGGAAAAGTTGGTAGATGGATCTATAATTTCCTAACACAAAGAGTAGTAGTCAACAGAGTAAAGTCTGAGGTTGCTACGGTGAAAAGCTCTGTTCCACAAGGCACAGTACTCGCTCCCATCTTGTTCCTCATCCTCATATTGGACATAGACAGGGATATAAGCCACAGTGCCATGTCTTCCTTTGCAGATGGCACCCGAATCTGCATGACAGTGTCCACCATTGAAGACACTGCAAGACTCCAAGCAGACATCAACCAAATCTTTAAATGGTCTGCAGAAAACAATATGAAGTTCAATGATGAGAAATTTCAATTAGTACTCCGATATGGAAAACGTGAGGAAATTAAAATTTCATCGGAGTATAAAACAAATTCCAACTACACAATAGAACAAAAAACTAATGTCAAAGACCTGGGAGTGATCATGCCAGAGGATCTCACCTTCAAGGACCATAACACTGTAGCAGTTGCATCTGCTAGAAAAATGACAGGATGGATAATGAGAACCTTTAAAACCAGGAATGCCAAGCCCATGTTGACACTTTTCAGGTCGCTTGTTCTATCTAGGCTGGAATATTGCTGCACACTAACTGCACCTTTCAAGGCAGGTGAAATTGCTGACGTAGAAAATGTGCAGAGAACCTTCACCACACGCATAACTGCGATAAACCACCTCAATTACTGGGAACGCTTGAAGTTCCTAAACCTGTACTCCCTGGAATGCAGGTGGGAGAGATACATTGTTATATACACTTGGAAAATTCTAGAGGGATTAGTACCAAACTTACACACGAGAGTCACTCCCTACGAAAGCAAAAGACTCCCAATGAAAGCAAAAGACTCCCAATGAAAAGCAGGGGTGCCACTAACACAGTAAGTGTCAGGGGCCCAAGACTGTTCAACTGCCTCCCAGCATACATAAGGGGGATTACCAATAGACCCCTGGCTGTCTTCAAGCAGGCAGTGGACAGGCACCTAAAGTCAGTACCTGGCCAGCCAGGCTGTGGTTCATACGTTGGACTGTGTGCGGCCCGCAGTAACAGCCTGGTTGATCAGGCCCTGATCCACCATGAGGCCTGGTCACAGACCGGGCCGTGGGGGCATTGACCCCTGGAACTCTCTCCAGGTAAACTCCAGATAAACAGAAGGCTGTTTGAGTGCCGATACTGAACAAATTTGTTCCCATAAGGAATAATGTAAAATAGATTAATCTGTTTCAGACCCACAGAAATACACTTACAAAAATGCACTTACATAATTGTTCAAGTTGGGAGCTGTTCGTATGCCGGGGTACCACTGTATGTATTAACATAGTAGGTAGTTGTAAGCAGCAATTTGTCACTCAAGTTAGACCAGCCTTCACTTAAACAGTGGAGTCACCCAGTCTAAGTGTGAAGGTAAAATTCCCTGCTATACAATCAAAGCAGACTCAGTGAAAGGAAGATATACATTTATTTCCTCCCACTTTACACCACGATCACATGGTCATTTTCCTGTAAGACGTCAACTTGGATACAAAATTTTAAATTATTCATTAAAAGTGCAATTTGTAGACAGTAAGAAATCTGAGAGTCTACTGTATAAACTTAGTAGCATATATTACGTATATATAATATGAACCTATGTACCAAACCTATGATTGCAATATTTTTATAAATAAAGATTTATATTTGTAAAATAGCTGGCTTTAGTAGACAATGACTATACATATATTTCTTGTAATGGATTATTAAACTTGGAGAGATAAAGGCAGATTATCAAAACATGAACTTTTTATATGACTTTTTATAGTCTGCAGAATCCATGTTTACTTTGTTGCCCACATATTGTGTTTTATGTGTGAGAGAAAATGTATTAGAATGTTGAGTCCTCTCTGAACATCAACACCTGTGTATAACACATGTTATCATTGTGTGTTGAGTCCTCTCTGAACCTTAACACCTGTGTATAACACACGTTATCATTGTGTTGTCCTCTCTGAACATCAACACCTGTGTATAACACATGTTATCATTGTGTGTTGAGTCCTCTCTGAACCTTAACACCTGTGTATAACACACGTTATCATTGTGTTGTCCTCTCTGAACTTCAACACCTGTGTATAACACATGTTATCATTGTGTGTGTTGAGTCCTCTCTGAACCTCAACGCCTGTGTATAAAACACGTTTGCATTGTGTTACCCTCTCTGAACCTCAACGCCTGTGTATAACACACGTTTGCATTGTGTTACCCTCTCTGAACCTCAACACCTGTGTATAACACATGTTATCATTTTTATCTTTTTTCTCATTTTCATTTTTTCCCAGTTTTGGATGGAGAAAAATGGCACAAAACTGACAAGTTTAAGAGAGGAACTTTATTGAGAAGTTGTACCCATGGAACAGTTTACTGTTGTACCCGTGCAACAGTTTACTGACCGTTGTACCTGTGCAACAGTTTAAACAGTATCCTCATCTTTCTCAGTATCCTCATCTTTTTTTCATTTTTCTTGCATAATACACAGTACTGTAGTACAGTGGTACCTCGACTTACGATATTAATCCGTCAGAGAGGGCATATCTTAAGACGAAACAATCTTTAGACGAATCATTTTTCCCCATAAGAAATAATGGAAATAAATTTAATCCGTCCAAGACTTCCAAAAGTAGTTAAATAAAATATTTTTTAGAACTTTTGGACATTAAATAATAAATAATTTAATAAAGAATATCTAAATACACATGCAAATATTGAACAATAACATGTCACTTACATTTATTGAAGAGTTGTTGATGGGGGAGGGGACGGGAGGGGGGGGAAAAAGGTGGAGTAGTATGCTAGTGTTTGGGAAAGGGGGAAACCTTCCATTAACACTGCATTAAAATTCTTTTTTGGGGTTTCTTCCCCTTTTTTTGAATGCCACTAGGACCAGCTTGAGAGTCACTGGACCTCTTTCTAAAAAAAATTTGTCCAGGGAGCCCTGTGTCTGGCGATTCTTTAACACATCCCCAAATGAAAACCACTGTGTCATTGTACAGGTTTTTCCAGCACGGCCTGCAACAGCATGGTTAAAGGGGGGGTTCATCCATAAATGCTTGCACATCACTCCATTTGGCACAGATCTCCCCAATCCTTGAAGAAAGGGAATTTTTTCCATTTTTTTTCCACCTCCTCCCCCCCCCTCTGAACCATTGTCCTGACCACTGGTCTCTTGTTCCAGTTGCTGTTTAAGCTCTTTTCAGATCTTCAGTGGTTGTCTTTCCCTTTTGCTCCTCCACCAACTGTTTTCCCTTCCCCTCCCCCTAACCCCAAAAAACTTGCCCAATTCCACAATTTTTCCCCCAACAGGCTCAGGCTCCCGGCTCATGCTCAGGGTTCTGAGGCCCCAGCCCAAAAACCCTTTAAAATCCCTCTCTAGGACACAGTCTGGCCACAATTTTCTCCCGGCAGGTTCAAAGTCCCGGTAGCACTCCCTCCCCAACCCCTTTCCTATAAGGTGTACACAATGCAGCATAGGGGAAAAGTTTTTTTCCCAAAAATTTTCTTAGGGGTTTTGTTCATGTCTGTGGTACATCAAAGCACTTTTGAATTTATTTTATAATCAAATGAAGGCTAAAAACCCCAGGGGTTATACAGCGCTGCAGGTTATTGTAGGATGCAGGGAGAGTGGGTTGTAAGAGGGGGGATGGACGATTAGTAGGGTATGGAGTGCAAGATGACGGTGGATAGTGCAGGGGAGGGGGGTAGCAAGAGATCGAGGTAGAAGGGACCGAGGGAGGTGCTAGGGGGAAAAATTTCCCAGAGTTTGTGTAGTAAGTCAGTTTTGAAAAAATCAATGGGGGTCAGGATTAAAGGAGGGGGCCCCTGCAAGAAGGGAAGGTAAAAAAAGGGCCGCAGAGCGAAAACGTCGTTGGAGGTAAATTCTGCGTGTTTTTTGATAGAGTGGGCAGTCCAACAGGGTATGTCGAACAGACACTGGAACCCCGACAATGCTCACAGAGAGGGGCAGGGGGCCTCCAGAGGTTCCCCCTGAGTAAGACGAGTGTGGCCGATGCGAAAGACGGGAGAGTGTAGTCTCCCAAACCCCCACATTGGTGACAAAAAGAAGGCCAGAAACCTATAACCGGGGTTTTAAAAGAATGA
>WNWK01049763.1:0-13094 GCA_009830355.1 Cherax destructor
CACCAGTACATGACCTTCCAGTTTCATATAGAGGTGTTCCTTTCACGGACTATTTTGCGGTCGTTGCTACCCACCTTCGCACCCATTGGCAACAATGCTGGTCTGACCTGCTGAATAACAAACTTCATTCTATTAAACCGATCATAGGTTTCTGGCCTTCTTCTTGTCACCAATATCGAGGTTGGGAGACTACACTCTCCCGTCTTCGCATCGGCCACACTCGTCTTACTCACGGGTATCTCATGGAGAGGCTCCCTGCCCCTCTCTGTGAGCATTGTCAGGTTCCAGTGTCTGTTCGACATATTCTGTTGGACTGCCCACTCTATCAACGAGCACGCAGAATTTACCTCCAACGACGTCTTCGCTCTGCGGCCCTTTCTTTACCTTCCCTTCTTGCAGATGGACCCTCCTTTAATCCTGACTCTCTCATTGACTTTTTGACAGAAACTGATTTACTACACAAACTCTGACGCTTATATCTCTAGCACCTCCTTCAGTCCCTTCTACCTTGATTTCTTGCTATCCTCTATCCCTGCACTGTCCACCATCCTGCTACACTCCATACCCTACTAATCTTCCATCTCTCTCTTACAACCCATTCTCCCTGCATCCTACAATAACCTGCAGCGCTGTATAACCCCTGTGGTTTAGCGCTTCTATTTGATTATAATAATAATAATAACAGGCATGAGGAACTTCCTGTAGGAGGTTCAGTGGGAAAGAAAATTGGTAGGAAAATCAGTTAACGAAATGATGGACTATGTAACAACAAAGTGCAAGGAGGCAGAGGAAAAGTTTGTTCCCAGGGGCAACAGAAATAATGGGAAGACCAGAACGAGCCCTTGGTTTACCCAAAGGTGTATGGAGGCAAAAACTAAGTGCACTAGAGAATGGAAAAAGTACTGAAGGCAAAGGACCCAGGAAAATAGAGATTAGTCAAAGAGCCAGAAACGAGTATGCACAGATAAGGAGGGAGGCCCAGCAACAGTTCGAAAATGACATAGCATTAAAAGTCAAGTCTGACCCAAAGCTGTTGTATAGCCACATAAGGAGGAAGACAACAGTCAAGGACCAGGTAGTCAGGCTGAGGAAAGAAGGTGGGGAGCTCACAAGAAACGACCAAGAAGTATGTGAGGAGCTCATCATGAGATTTAAGGAAGTATTTACAGTGGAGACAGAAAGGACTCTGGGAAATCAAAACAGGAAGCGAAACACGCTGCCCAGCCAGTTGTGAGACTCGGGTGCTGTGGGTTCGAGTCCCAGCTGTTCTATGATTTATTTACATTCTTTATACTACAGTTTCAGGAGTCGGTTTCAATTACTTCTTAAGCTACAAGTCATCTTACAATACAGTAGAATCAAAGCTCACTTGACTTTTCTTCAAGCTTCAGCTCCTCAATAAAATTTCTAAATTCACGGTGTTTTTTTGCACTTGTCACAATGAAATTCACAATTTTTAAAACGCAATTTATGACATTGTCAATCTTGACCCATCTCGTATGATGGAATAGGACAGGGAAACGTAGTTAGTGTTTGTTCTCACTATGTAACAATCATATAGAACAAAGCAGCAACATACTGATGATGTATCTAATTTTCATTACTAAATATAAAAAAAAAACATCTCTGCATGTACACCAACAAGGGATATACCAACAAGTGTTGGATGAAATACACACAACTGAGGAGGAGGTGAAGAAGCTGCTAAGTGACCTTTATACCTCAAAGGCGGTGGGACCAGACATCTCTCCGTGGGTCCTTAGAGAGGGAGCAGAGACAGTGTGTCTCACTTAACAACAATTTTCAACTCATCCATTGAAACTGGGCAACTACCTGAGGTATGGAAGATGGCACATGTAGTCCCCATTTTTAAGAAAGGAGACAGACACTAGGTACTAAACTATAGACCAGTGTCACTGACGTGTATAGAATGCAAAGTCATGGAGAAGATTATTAGGAGGGGAGTGTTGGAGCACTTAGAATGGAAAGGCTTATAAATGACAACCAGCATGGATTCATGGAAGGCAAATCCTGTGCCACAAACTTATGACAGGGTAACAGAAGTAAGACATGAGAGAGAGGGGTGGGTAGATTGTATTTTCTTGGACTGCAAGAAGGCCTTCGACAGAGTTCCTCACAAGAGATTAGTGCAAATGCTAGAGGATTGGGCATGTATAACAGGAAGGGCACTGCAATGGATCACAGAATACCTGACAGGGAGGCAACGAGTCATGGTACGTGACGAGGTATCAGAGTGGGCACCTGTGATGAGCGGGGTTTCACGGGTCATTCCTAGGACCAGTGCTATTCTTGGTATATGTGAATAACATGATGGAAGGGATAGACTCAGAAGTGTCCTTGTTTGCAGATGATGTAAAGTTAATAAGGAAAATTAAATCGGATGAGGATCAAGCAGAACTACAAAGAGACCTGGACAGGCTGGAAGCTTGGTGCAGCAACTGGCTCCTCGAATTTAACCCTGCCAAATGCAAAGTCATGAAGATCGGGGAAGGGTAAAGAAGACCGCAGACAGAGTAGGCTAGGTGGCCAAAGACTGCAAATTAGCTCAGGAAAAAGGATCTTGGGGTGAGTCTAATACCGAGCACATCTCCTGAGGCGCACATCAACCAGATAACTGCTGCAGCATATAGGCGTCTGGCAAACCTGAGAATAGCATTCCGATACCTCAGTAAGGAATCATTCAAAACTCTGTACATTGTGTACGTCAGGCCTATACTGGAGTATGCAGCACCAGTATGGAACCCTCACCTAGTCAAACATGTCACGAAATTGGAGAAAGTGGAAAAATTTGCAACACAATTAATCCCGGAACCGAGAGGTATGTCTTTTGAGGAGAGGTTAAGGGAACTCAACCTGATGATACCAGAGGATAGGAGGGATGGGGGGGACATGATATATAAAATACTGAGAGGAATTGACAAGGTGGACAGGGCTCGAATGTTTCAGAGATGGGGTATAGGAACAAGGGGCCACAATTGGAAGCTGAAAACCCAGATGAGTCATGGGGATGTTAGGAAGTATTTCTTCCTATGACCACAACACAAGGCACAGATCACTTTTTTATATACCCTGTGTCCATATCAACCTATGTAAAAATTCTGTGCACATAAAGGGCCCCAGAATCTGGAATTCATTACCAGTAAATACTAAAATAACCTTGTCTGAAAATCATTTTAAGACTCTCTTCTCAAAAACTACCTACTCACCCTTAACTAAATACTCATACTCAAAAAATACTCAATGTTATTTTCCTATAAGATAATTTCCATTTTTACTATTATGTTCTATTATATTACTTTAAAAAATGCTCAATGTTATTTTCCTATAAGATAATTTCAATTTTTACCATTATATTACTATTATATTACCACCTAATCACCCTAAACTAAATACGCATTCTGTAAATTACTTTTAAAAATGCTAAATATTATTTTCCTTTAGATAATTTCAATTTTTACTATTAACTACCATCCTACTGAACACTTGTTACAATGTAGTATCACCATAATATAATTTGAACAAAGTAATATTATATTGTAATCTGAACAATATTTAAAAAAGTCAAACTCAATCAATTTCTCCAATATTATGTACATAGTCTATAAGCCATTAGATTAAGCTGCCCTTAATGCCATGGCATGTCAGTGGCTCTCCTTGCACTTCTATGTAAAATTGGGAAGAAATAAAATTTGTATTTGTATTTTGTATTCAGTCAGAGTTGTCAGGAAGTGGAATAGTCCAGAAAGTGAGGTAGTGGAGGCAGGAACCATACATAGCTTTAGGATGAGGTATGATAAAGCTCATGGAGCAGGGAGAGAGAGAGGACCTAGTAGTGACCAGGGAGGAGGTGGGGCCAAGAGCTATGACTCGACCCCTGCAAACTCAAATAGGCGAGTGTACACACACACACACCTTAACAAGGAATCGTTCAAGACACTGTATACCGTGTACGTCAGGCCCATACTAGAATATGCAGCACCAGTCTGGAACCCACACCTGGTCAAGCACGTAAAGAAACTAGAGAAAGTGCAAAGGTTTGCGACAAGGTTAGTTCCACAACTCAGGGGTCTGTCTTATGAAGAAAGGTTGAGGGAAATAGGACTAACAACACTGGAGGAAAGAAGGGTCAGAGGAGACATGATAACGACATACAAAATACTGCGGGGAATTGACAAGGTAGACAGTGACAGGATGTTCCAGAGAGGGAACACAGAAACAAGGGGACACAACTGGAAGCTGAAGACTCAGATGAGTCAAAGGGATGTTAGGAAGCATTTCTTCAGCCACAGAGTAGTCAGGAAGTGGAATAGTCTAGAGAAAGATATAGTGGAGGCAGGAACCATACATAGTTTTAAGACAAGGTATGATAAAGCTCATGGAGCAGGGAGAGCAGAGACCCAGTAGCAGACAGCGAAGAGGTGGGGCCAGGAGCTGAGTCTCGACCCCTGCAACCACAATTAGGTGAATTAGGTGAGTACACACACACACACACACACACACACACACTTGTCATTATATATATATAATTATATAACATGTCTTGCCTGGGCCTGTAGTTTTTTTCATCTTGTATGACAGAAAGGTAGTAAGAGATGAATAAGTTTTGCCGTTTATTGTACAAGAATGTGTGGACATGAGTAGCAGTGCCACACATCCTGACACTGACTGTTATTCTAAGTTTTGAACTAAGTTTTGTCTGAAGATTTTACAGTAATTCTTTTTGAAGTGATAGGAAGACTAAACATTGCAAGCTTTCTTGATTAATTTCGAAGCAGAGAACATGACACAGGGTTGCATGAACACTGTGGTGGAGGTTTGTGTTCAGGGGTAGGGGGGTAAGAGTGCCACTCTTCTCACAGGGTGCTAGTTAGACTAAGGATCCAGCATCTCTTTTGGCATAAGTGGTTGGGACATTACCTTTTGTCTAAATTTGGTCACAGTTCATTGATGACAGAGCATTTCAAAATTTTGCCAGTTGTATTAATACCATCAAAATTAGCTGATACCAACTGATATGAACTGTTGTTTAAACTTGTACATTTTATTAGAAATGGAATGTGTTTAAAGTGCTTAATAGCCAAAAGGTTCTAGTGCCTTGTAAATACTCTAGAATAATAAAAGCAGAGAACCTGTTCTCTACTGGTGCAGTAGTTGCTGGAACCATTACTTTGAATTCACAAATTCTAGCTACTTTGCTGTAAGCTGTTTATAAAATTCACTCTTCAAAGGAGGGTTCTTGATGCTTGTGAGAGGCTCTTGTGTTATGTGTGGGTCTTGGAGATAAAAGGTAGTAAAGGGAAACTCACGGATGGATGGTGAACGCGTATATTGAGTAGTGAGGAAGGAGGTAGGCCCAGCACCTCTGTCCAGTTCTAAGCCTATGACGAGAATGAGAGTGACGCTTGGGTCTGCGTGCGCACATGCGTGGGCCTCTGACGTCACAAGTAACAAAGGGATCAGACATATAACATAGCTAGGATTACTTATAATACACCACACAGATGTATCAATCTGCTTCAGTACATATTACTGACACTTGATCCAAGGAATTTGACTTGACCTTCCCTTGGATCGAATTTGATTGCTTCCCATTCCCTTAGGTTCAGTGCGACTCTTATGTCTTTTGCGATCCTCATTAGAACAATTTATGAAACTCAATATTTGTTGTAGTTTTATCTCTGAATTCTTTTGATAGGTAGATACCTTACTTTCAGTGACAAAGAAATTGTTATTACACTTCAGTGACCTAAGAGCAAGCTCTCGAAATTCTTTTCAAATGTTGGAGACGTGTAAGTACCGTAAAAATGGTTATAAATCATAACCATAATTTTTAAAGGTGTGGACCGGTAAGTCAGCGGAAGGCCTTCGTCAGATGACCAAAAGCTCCAGCGGCGGGTCATCATCTGACTAAGACCTGCATCAGGAAGCACTTGTCCTGTTTCCTGACAAACCTTACCAAACCAAACCAGATGTTGGAGAATTCAAAAGCACTAAATATTAATGAATCAAAATTTTGTTATTAACCTGTACATAAATTTTGTCATATTTGTGAGGTGCTGGTGGCAGTGATCAGTTGGGGTAGTTGTAGAGGAGGGACACCTGGGAGTATGCTCTGCTTTCCTTGTACAAATATCCAGCAGCAGGATTTCATATCTGGTGACACCAAATATACTGTACTATTGAGTGGGAATTCTAGCATTAAAATGCTTTACACAGCATGTTAAGGTAATCAGAATCCAGTTTACATGGATTAAAGGAAAAATTTGTTAATATAAATTAATTTAAATCTTACATTTGATAGTGGTATATCATTTTACAACACAGGGCAGATGATACTGCAAATTCAATTTTATGTATTCCAGGGACAGGTTTTCAAGTGGTAAATGATCCTACCTTAACTATTTTAGATAATTTCACTGAAACATAAATATAAAAAATGCAAAATACTATGTAAAATTAAATTGTATGTTAACTAAACAAAGAGACATATTAATTTTGAAGGAATTATTTTTAAAGAGTAAGCAATAATTGCCTTGTCTTACAAATAATTGCCACTGTATATACGTAATACTCTTTTCTCATTTTAAAATTATTAAATTTAATAGCATAATTGGAAAATATTGGTGGTATCCATTCTCTGGAACACTATTGGTTAGGGGTGGAACTATGTCAGCCAATTATGAAAAGCGTAGCATAAAACTTAAGTTATTAATAAATCTTTGTCATTACCTATACCTAGGACCTGTGTAGTTTCTTGGAGCATTTTAATTAAATTGCTTATAGAGAATAATGTAAGGTTTTTAATGTCCTGTTAAACTAGATGTTGGGTTTTACAGAGGGTTTGTGTAAATTCATTAACAAATGTACTGTAACAAAAACAAAGCAGTAATACAGTACATCTGTTTTAATCCTGCAGTATTTTATTGGTTACCTAGGTAATACTTTATTTTAATATAATATAATTCTATATATGGTAATTTAATTCACAATTAGAACTATTATTATTGCACCCTGATTTCTTATACATTGCCAGATGTTTCCAAAATTTGATTGTTACTGGCACCTGTGTTAGATGTTTGAATGAATCGATATTCCCTACGTGTCCCACAAGCCTCCTAGGATAAATTATTGTAACCAACATGTACATCAGATATATCCTAGGTTGGGTCATAATTTCAAACATCTGCATAAAATTTTCACTGTGCTGGGTCATTACTTCTGCGTCTTAAATGTACTAGTCAGTGTCATCATTATAAACACCCTGTGTCAGTCTACCAGGAAGTCATGATCAACTTGTTTCAAATAGCTACTGGTCTGTTTCTGAAACTAGTGTACATACTAGACTAAATATGCATTACCAACACCTTTGTCACTTTGCTGTTGGTCATTGTTGAATTAACATTCAGCATCTTGGGAAAATCTGTCTTGTTATTGTTCATTAACCTTATCCTCTACTGCTGAATGTAAAAATCAAGCTTGTTTCTAATAATGAACCACTATTTCAGGTGATCTAGGGCAATTATGATAAATAAGGCAACATGTATATGATTTTTGTGATTTTTGTCTTACTTGCTTCAGTTACTGTGTCCTCTTTGTTAGGCATAATTAAATTTCTTCTTAATCACAGTTTGTTTATAGCTGATTCACTTGTGTAGACTCGAAAATTTTCAGACTTCACATTCTTTCGAAAAACCAATATCCCCATACCCATCCATCACACTAACTGGTCTCCCTTCCTGGGTATAGATCAAATATTTCACGGCCCGGCGTAAGTTTAAGGAAGCACTGAAGCCGTACGACGTAAAGGATGTGATTGAGCAGTATTCAGCCGGGCACGTCGATCTTCTGTCCCGTGTCAAGACTCTGCAGGGGAGGTACTTGAACTGACCCACAACAGCCACCCACTGATTCTCACTTCTTGTCACTCCTTAATACTATATGTTCACACACTACTTTAGGCATAAAAAAAGCTAGTAGCTTTTCTTTACCAGTATGTTATAATATTTTGTAGTCTACAAAAACTGGTGTAGTGAAAATTATGACAGCACTAAAACCCCCTGAACAGAAAACAAATTGTGTGTAAGTACAGTAAATCCATAATTAACATGTTCTTATCAGTACTGTGTACTCTTTAGTACTGGATATTTATATACAGTACAGTACCTATATTTGCTTCAGCAAATATGCTTTTCACAGTCTTTAATTCTTTATACATTTTCAGACATTCTTCAATTTTATATTCTTGCTCTTAATTTGCTTACATTTTTTCTAAATTCATTTTCCTAATATTCTGTTTTCATCAACTTTAAAATAATTTGTTTTACTGCTTTCAGTAGACAATTTTTTTTTTTTTCAATTGTCGTGCAGTTTAATCAGACCCTTAAATCTTTTTTGAAGGTGTGCCACACTATTAATAATTTACCTTCTGGTAGCAGAAACTCTAATCTAGCATTTCATTACTACCTACTGCATTTATTTGTAAATTATTAGTGTTTAATTACAATAATAAAAATATTTCACACCATGAAAACTAAAGCTAATTCAGTTTGATTGTGGTTTGACACTGCACAAGTTATAGTACTTAAAGGAGTTTGTTTTTTGTCTATGCATTTGTTTAATGTGTGCTGCTAAAGTTAACTCTTTAACATATAATTGCAGGGTGTTTTTGTGGTAAGGGAATTACACTAATGGAACTTTTTATATACTGTGTGTATTTTGAATCAGTCATTTGGTCTTGTCCTTTGGGGCAACAATTAATTACTGTATTTAAATTTGTATTCCAGAAGGATATGTTTAGTAAGAGTCATGCTTAATATTTTTTGAGCTTCCATCAGTATTCCAACCACAAAAATGACTCCTCTTTCATGTACTGAAGTATTTCTTTAGCATGTGATAAGTCTACTTATAAACATGGAGTAAGTCATCAGATAGCATCTTTGGCATTACTAAAGCATGTTGGCATCTTTTGAGCTTTAGAAGAGCCAGCTTGTATACAGTACCTAAAATGTTCTCAAGCTTCAGAGAAAGGCCTGCTTCAAGATTCCTTCAGTCTTAATCTCTGCATATCTTCTAAAAATCGTACAGTGTAACTGCTCTCTCTACGATTGTTTTCAGAATAATACTAAATGTGTGCACACAGAAGGCATTGTGATAGTATTGTATGGTACAAATAAGGTATAAAATACCAAGAAATGTATAAAAGAAACACTTAAGCAACATCATATATTTCCTTATCCACAATAAAATTATCTAAATTTGCAAATGTGCCTCTTTTATACAATAGTATTGTATGTTGACTTTAAGGTCAACTCAGTAGTAGTAGCAGCAGCCAAATGTAGCAGTGCATTGGTAGCTTCATGTTGGTACAGTTCTTCTCTAGTAACAGCCTGATGAAATTATAGCTCTTACTCTACTGCTGGTGGTGGTACTTGCAGCAGAGTTTGAGTAAGTTAGCTTATAAATAGAGAATATCTTGTTCTATGGTTTAGACATCCTTAAACATACTGTAGTTTAGAGGTGGAAGACAATTTGACTTGACCTGACTGATTCACAACTGCACAATATGTGTGAGACTGTGTGTTCTCAAAGGAAATGTGGTGTTAAACTATTTGTTGTTACCTCAGTAGTATTTATATTTAAACATAATGAATTATTAATAGTTTTATTATTATTATAGTAATCTTCATTTGTTCTTTGAAGTGTACAGTGAAGAGCTTTTCTCATTTATTTTCTTTGGTCTTTTATATATTAGAACCTACATAGTTTATTTGCCAACTTTACCAGAGACATTATAATTTTTGTCGCAGTTATTAGTAACCAACCCCCAAAACATAGTGGACCCCCGGAGTTCGTCATTAATTAGTTCCAGAATGCTGCTCAAGTGCCGTTACTGAACGAATTTGTTCCCATAAGGAATATTGTAAATTAGATTAGTCCTTTTAGACCCCCAAAAATACACTTACAAAAGCACTTGAACAATTATGTAAGTGTATTTTTGTAAGTGCTTTTGTAAGTGTATTTTTGGGGGTCTAAAAGGACTAATCTAATTTACATTATTCCTTATGGGAACAAATTCGTTTGGTAACGGCACTTGAGCAGCATTCTGGAACGAATTAATGACGAACTCCAGGGGTCCACTGTACAGTGGACTCCCGGAAATCTAACATAATTCTTTCCAGAATGCTGTTTGAGTGTTGTTACCGAACAGTTTGTTCCCATAAGGACAAATGTAAATTAGATTAGTTGTTTCAGACCCCCAAAAAATACACTTACAAAAGCTCTTACAAAAATACACTTACATAATTGTTTGAGTTTGGAGGTGAACGAAAACCGAGGGTCCACTGTACACTTGCATAATTGTTCGAGTTGGGAGCTGTTTGATTTCCGGGGGTCCACTGTATCTGTATTATATATACATACCAACCCATATTTTTGTAATTATTCCATACCAGGCAAAACCTTTAATGGTTATTTCTTCCACTTTTATTGCTCATTTTCATACAGTAATTGGACTGATCTCATACTTGTAATACTTGTGTATTAGTAAAAGGAAAGTTGGTGTCATTGGGCAGTATGGCTCTCAATTTTATATGATAAAAGCCAACCCTCTTAGGCTTTGCTGTATCTGCATTTTAACCCTTTCAGGGTCCGTGCCGTAGTTCTACGGCTTTGAGTTCTGGGTCCAAACCGTAGTTCTACATCATGAGCTCAGCTCACTCAGATAAGCTTTGAGCGGTAAATTTGGGCCTAGTTATGAGAGAATACATCTATGTGGTAAGTGTGCACCACATAAAACAAATCCTGCAGCACACAGTGCATAATGAGAGAAAAAAAACTGAAACCGTAATTTTCGATTAAAACGGCGACTTTGCAGTGTTTTTTCGTATACTTTTTATAGTTATATTTGTGATTTCTTGGTCGCATTTGATAGAATGTTAGATATATTACAGATATAGAAATGATTTTGATAGGTTTTAGTACTGAAAATGGCTTGAAACTGAGCTCAAAGTAGCAGAAATGTTAAATTTTTGCCAATGTTAAAGAGTAAACAAATGACCTCACACGTCTAATATGCGCCAGCTGGTGGGTCTAATATACGGTTACAAATATGGTGATATTATTTGTACAATTATAATAATATTGCATAGCAGTAAATCTTCCATTTTTTGGTTTGAATAAAAATTCATTATGTGAATAAAAAATAAAAATGGAATTCATTTGTAAAGACTGAAAACATAACTAATGAACAGAGGAAATGTTAGTTTAGTGCCAGGAATGCCTGCATTGTTTATTCTGCACCCTATTTTGAAATTGGAATATTTTGAACTTTGAGTTAAATTGGCTAAATTACCAATTTCCAATCACTTTATTTTGTAGTCGAGACAGTTGACTGGGCAATTTCTTGTGCTCAATCGATAGAATAGAAGTAATACTAGTGAAATAGCTAAGAATTTGGTCGACTGGAATAATGTAATTGGCCTAAAATGGGAGTCAAAGTCAGCAAAATCGCTGATGCGTAAATATCGCTGACACATCAAAATTCGCGAGAGCATAATTTCGTCAATTTTCAATCAAATTTCGTACTTTTGTTTTAGTACCTTCAGAAAAAGATTCTCTACCATTTCATAAGAAAAAATAAGAATTTTTTTTTTTTTTTAAATTCTTGGACACTGGCACACCCCTTCCAAAAATGGCCTTGGATCCTGAAAGGGTTAATTGGTGTAATAGAGCTACAGTGGACCCTCGGTTAGAGGCCGTAATCCGTTCCAGGAGCTAGGCCTTTAACCAAAATGGCCTTTAACTGAATTAATATTCCCCATAAGAATTAATGTAAATGCAATTAATCCGTTCCAGACAAAAATATTCACCAATAAATAATTTTTTTTAACAATTAAATCAGTATTACATACCTTTATTGAAGACTAATGCTGGCTTCTGGAAGATGGGGAGGAGGAAATAGGGAGGAGTTACTAGTTGGAAGGAGAATTCCCCTCCAAAAGGACTTCAGATGACAAGTCCCTCTCTGGGGTCACTTCCCTTCTTTTTTTAATGCCACTAGGACCAGCTTGAGTCACTAGAACCTTGTCTAGAAAAATAAGTGTCCAGAGTGCTCTGTTTCTGGCACCTCTTTAACATGTCCCTAAAGTGGGACAAGGTTTTGTCACTAAACATGTTGCAGATATGGCTTGTTTCAGCTTGGTCAGGATGGTGTTTTTCAACAAATATCTGCACCTTAGTCCACATAGAACAAATTTCCTTAATCTCTGCAGAAGGCACCTCCTTCTCTTCCTTTTCCTCCTTCCTTTCTGAAGCAAGTTCCTGAGCTATGGTCTGTTGCTGTTCCAGATGAAGCTCTTTCAGCTCTTCAGTTGTTAGCTCTACCCTGTGGTCCTCCACATCCTCACCACTCACTTCCAACCCCAGGCTGTTCCCCAATGTCACAATATCTTCCACAACAGGCACAGGGTCGTCAGCTGCAAATCCTTCAAAATCCTTCTGTTGGACACAATCTGGCCACAGTGGTCTCCAAGCAGAGTTCAAAGTCCTAGTAGTCACTCCCTCCCAAGCCTTACCTATAAGGCCTATGCAGTTGTAGATATTGAAATGAATCTTCCAGAACTCTCTAAGGGTCATTTCAGTGTCTGAGGTCATTTCAAAGCACTTCTGAAACTGCTTTGGTGTACAGTTTCTTGAAGTTAGAAATGACTTGCTGGTCCATGGGCTGGAGAAGAGGAGTGGTGTTAGGAGGCAAGAACTTCACTTTCATAAATTTGAAGTTCCTAGACATTTGGTCTTCCAAGTCTGGAGGATGTGCAGGAGCATTGTCCAGTACCAGGAGGCACTTGAGTCCCAAATTGTTATCCTGAAGGTATTTTTTAACACTTGGGCCAAACACATCATTAACACAATCTTTGAAAATTGACCTTGGGACCCATGCATTTTGACTTGATTTCCACATCACACACAATCTTTTCTTGTGAGCATTGTGTTTCGTGAACACACTGGGAGTTTCAGAGTGATACACGAGTAAAGGCTTCACTTTGAAATCCCCACTTGCATTGCTACACAACATG
>WNWK01049764.1:0-13094 GCA_009830355.1 Cherax destructor
GGGTATGACGAAGAGGTGGGAGTCACTCTTTCTCAACACAGGTGTAGGCCATGTCATTTATGGCAGGCTTCCTGCAGTAATGAATGACTGGAGGAAGCCATAAATGCAGTCACTGTGTGTCTTACGCACGAAACGCCGCCCCAGAGTACATGTTCTTCTATAGAGAATGCTGTTGAGGCAGTACACAAGTTGTGGGAACTGGACAGTATCAATACTCAAAATAGCGAGGGTCACCCAATACATAAAGGAGGAGCTCAAACAGACCTTAATAACTACAGGCCGATATCTAACTTACCCCTTCTCTCCAAAATCTTTGAAAAATTAATTCATAAACAAATATATTCCTACCTCACCGCCAACAGCGTACTCAACCACTGTCAATTTGGATTCAGGCCTAATAAAAATACAAATGATGCCATTATACACATTTTTTTTTTTTTTTTTTTTTTCAACAAGTCGGCCGTCTCCCACCGAGGCAGGGTGACCCAAAAGAAAGAAAATCCCCAAAAGAAAAAACTTTCATCATCATTCAACACTTTCACCACACTCATAGATAATCACTGTCTTTGCAGAGGAGCTCAGATACGACAGCTGAGAAAAGTCCATCCCAGCTGTCACTATCTCAGACCCCTCCTTTAAAGTGCAGGCATTGTACTTCCCATTTCCAGGACTCAAGTCCAACTAAATCAATTAACTGGTTTCCTGAATCCCTTCACACAATGTTACCCTGCTCACACTCCAACAGATCGATATGTCCCAAAACCATTCGTCTCCATTCACTCCTATCTAACACGCTCACACATGCTTGCTGGAAGTCCAAGCCCTCTGCCCACAAAACCTCCTTTACTCCTTCCTCCAACCTTTCTAGGACGACCCTACCCCGCCTTCCTTCCCTACAGATTTATACGCTCTCCAAGTCATTCTACTTTGATCCATTCTCTCTAAATGACCAAACCACCTCAACAACCTCTCTTCAGCCCTCTGACAAATACTTTTAGTAACTCCACACCTTCTCCTAATTTCCACATTCCGAATTTTCTGCATAATATTTACACCACACATTGCCCTTAGACAGGACATCTCCACTGCCTCCAGCCGCCTCCTCGCTGCAGCATTTGCAACCCATACTTCACACCCATATAAGAGTGTTGGTACCACTATACTTTCGTACATTCCCTTCTTTGCCTCCATGGATAACGTTTTTTGTCTCCACAGATACCTCAATGCACCACTCACCTTTTTTCCTTCATCAATTCTATGGTTAACCTCATCCTTCATAAACCCATCCGCTGACACATCAACTCCCAAATATCTGAAAACATTTACTTCTTCCATAATCCCTCTCCAATGTGATATCCAATTTTTCTTTATTTAAATCGTTTGATACCCTCATCACCTTACTCTTATCTATGTTCACTTTTAACTTTCTACCTTTACACACTCTCCCAAACTCGTCCACTAACCTTTGCAACTTTTCTTTAGAATCTCCCATAAGCACAGTATCATCAGCAAAAAGTAACTGTGTCAACTCCCATTTTGCATTTAATTCTCCATAATTTAATCCCACCCTCTCCCCAACATCCTAGCATTTACTTCTTTTACAACCCCATCTATAAATATATTAAACAACCATGGTGACATTACACAACCCTGTCTAAGACCTACTTTTACCGGGAAGTAATCTCCCTCTCCTACACACCCTAACCTGAGCCTCACTATCCTCATAAAAACTCTTTACAGCCTTCAGTAACTTACTACCTATTCCATACACTTGCAACATTTGCCACATTGCTCCCCTATCCACTCTATCATATGCCTTTTCTAAATCCATAAATGCAATAAAAACTTCTTACCTTTTCTAAATACTGTTCACATATATGCTTCACTGTAAACACTTGATCTACACATCCCCTACCCACTCTAAAGCCTCCTTGCTCATCTGCAATCCTACTCTCTGTCTTACCTCTAATTCTTTCAATAATAACCCTGCCATACACTTTACCTGGTATACTCAGTAAACTTATTCCCCTATAATTTTTTCACTCTCTTTATCCCCCTTCCCTTTATATAAAGGAACTATACATGCTCGCTGCCAATCCCTAGGTACCTTCCCTCTTTCATACATTTATTAAACAAAAAAACCAACCACTCCAGCACTATATCCCCCTGCTTTTAACATTTCTGTCATGATTCCGTCAATTCCAGCTGCTTTACCCCTTTCATTCTACGTAATGCCTCACGCACCTCCCCCACACTCACATCCTGCCTTCTTCACTCTAAACGATGTTGTACCTCCCCGGCCAGTACATGAAATTATCGCCTCCCTCTTTTCATCGACATTTAAAAGTTCCTCAAAATATTCCGCCATCTACCCAATACCTCCAGCTCCCCATCTACTAACTCCCTACTCTGTTTTTAACTGACAAATCCATTCGTTCCCTAGGCTTTCTTACCTTGTTTATCTCACTCAAAATTTTTCTTCTTTTCAGCAAAATTTCTTGACAGAGCCTCTCCGTTCTTTCATCCGGTCTTCTTTTGCACTCTCTCACCACTCTCTTCACCTTTCTTTTACTCTCCATATACTCTGCTCTTCTACTAACACTTCTGTTTTGTAAAAACCTCTCATAAGCTACCTTTTTCTCTTTATCACACCCTTTACTTCTTCATTCCACCACTCACTCCTCTTTCCTCCTGCCCCACCCTCCTATAACCACAAACTTCTGCCCCACATCCTAATACTGCATTTTAAAACTATCCCAACTCTCTTCAACCCCACTACTCCTACTTGCACTAGCCCACCTTTCTGCCAATAGTTGCTTATATCTCACCCTAACTTCCTCCTCCCTTAGTTTATACACTTTTACCCTCTCTTACTTGCTGTTGCCATTTTCTTTTTTTCCCATCTACCTTTTACTCTAACTGTAGCTACAACCAAATAATGATCTGATATATCCGTTGCCCCTCTATAAACATGTACATCCTGAAGCCTACTCATCAACCTTTTATCCACCAATACATAATCCAACAAACTACTTTCCTTACGTGCTATATCATACCTTGTATATTTATTTATCCTCTTTTTCATAAAATATGTATTACTTATTACCAAACCTCTTCTACACATAGCTCAATTAATGGCTCCCCATTTACATTTACCCTGGCACCCCAAATTTACCTACTACTCCATCCACAACATTTTTACCCACTTTAGCATTAAGATCCCCAACCACAATTACTCTCTCACTTGGTTCAAAACTCCCCACACACTCACTCAACATTTCCCAAAATCTCTCTCTCTCCTCTACACTTCTCTCTTCTCCAGGCGCATAAACACTTACTATAACCCACTTTTCACATCCAACCTTTATTTTACTCCACATAATCCTTGAATTTATACATTTATATTCCTTCTTTACCTGCCATAACTGATTATTCAACATTATTGCCCTCCTTCTTTAGCTCTAACTCTATTTGAAACCCCTGATCTAATCCCATTTATTTCTCCCCACTGAAACTCTCCTACCCCTTCAGCTTTGTCTCACTTAAAGCCAGGACATCCAGCTTATTTTCATTCATAACATCTACAATCATCTCTTTCTTATCATTCGCACAACATCCACGCACATTCAAACATCCCACTTTGACGGGTTTCTTCTTCTTCTTTTTAGTAAGCTATACAGGAAAAGGGGTTACTAGCCCATTGTTCCCGGCATTTTAGTTGACTTCTACAACACGCATGGCTTACGGAGGAAAGATTCTTATTCCACTTCCCATGGATATGAAAAGGAAAAGCAATAAGAACAAGAACTATTAAGATAAAATCAAAGAAAACTCAGATGAGTGTGTATATAATAAACGTGTACATGTTTGCGTAGTGTGACCTAAGTGTAAGTAGAAGTAGCAAGACGTACCTGAAATCTTGCATGTTTATGAGACAGAAAAAAGACACCAGCAATCCTACCATCATGTAAAACAGTTTCAGGTTTCTGTTTCACAGTCACCTGGCAGGATGGTAGTACCTCCCATTATACACATGTATAACACATGTTAGAAATAATTTACACCGCCCTTGAAAAAAAAGAAATCCCAGTGGGAATCTTCATTGATTTACGTAAAGCTTTTGATACAGTTGACCATGATCTGTTACACTTAAAATTATCACACTATGGTATAAGAGGACACTCCCTAAACTACCTAAATCATACCTTAGCAACAGACACCAATATGTGTACACAAATGGAGCTAGCTCCACCGCGCAAACTATTACCGTAGGTGTCCCACAGGGAAGTGTTCTTGGCTCACTACTCTTTCTCATTTACATTAACGACCTACCAAATGCATCTCAACTACTCAAACCCATACTTTTTGCAGATGACACTACATACGTTATCTCGCACCCAAGCCCAGACACACTAGCCAACACTGCAAATACTGAATTGCAGAAAATATCTACCTGGATGATGACCAACAAACTTACTCTCAATATTGATAAAACCTATTTTATCCAGTTTGGGAACAGAGCTACAAACGCACCACTTAACATAATGATAAACGGGTCCCCTATCGCAAAACTCACAGAGGGAAAATTCTTAGGAATCCATCTTGACAGTGGCCTCAAATTTCAGACATATATACAACAAATTTCCAAGAAAGTCTCAAAGACCGTGGGAATACTATCCAAGATACGGTACCATGTTCCACAACCAGCTCTCCTTACCCTATATCACTCACTCATTTACCCATACCTCACCTATGGAATCTGCGCATGGGGCTCTACATCAATAACTCATCTCAGACCACTAATAACACAACAAAAGGCAGCAGTTAGAATGATAACAAATTCACACTCCAGACAACATACTCCACCAATATTCAAAAACCTAAACTTACTCACCATACAAGACATCCATACTTTTTACTGTGCCTATTACATACATAGAACACTCTATGCAAATATTAACCCACCACTCAAACTTCTCCTTACCAATTTTAACAGGACACATGACCATAACACTAGACACAGATCACTCCTCGATGTTCCCCGTGTCCATCTAACACTATGTAAAAACTCAATGCATATAAAAGGCACGAAAATTTGGAATTCATTACCAGTCATTGCCAAAGAAACCCTGCCTGTATCCCAATTCAAAACGAATCTAAAAAATCACCTTCTCACCCAAAGTTAAATGCTCAATATCAAACATTCTCAACAAAGTAGAATAATCACTTAATGTAAAAACCTGACTAATCACTTAAATGTAAAAACCTGTTATGAATAATACATACTAAGCTAACTATTACCTAACATTTACATTATAATGACCACGTAAATTGTAACTGCAATGCAACTAATTGTTTTAAATTGTTATCTCATTCAATTAGTTGCATTGCTGTAATTAATTGATATGTTCAACTTATATTCAAACTTTATAACTTAGATATGCAATTATACTTATTTTATAAATTGTCAACCATAACTTTTTACCATGTAGTCTAGAATAGTCTTAAGAATGCCCGCAATGCACAGCATATTAGGGGCTTTTGGCATGTACATCTCATTAAGAAATATATCTTGTCTACCATGTATCATTGTACCATGTCACAATAAAGTATTATTATTATTATTATTATTATTATTATTATTATTATTATTATAACTCCTTCACTCAGGAACAATACCTGAAGGATGTTAAATTCGAGTCTGGACAATACTGGGTGCGACTCCCATGGAAGCTAAACCATCCGGAACTACCCACTAATTACCGGATGGCGTATGGTCAATTAAAGGCCCAGCTCCACGAATTGAGTAAGACACCAGAATTGTTGACTGCTTATGATGCAATAATTAATGAACAGTTAAATAATCAGTTCATAGAGGAGGTACCCCCTGAGCAAGCCAATATTCATGGCCACTACTTACCTCATCACGGAGTGAAGAAGGATTCGAAAACCACTTCTTTGAGGATTGTGTTTTAATTGTAGTGCCAGGGGTAATAAAAATGTACCTAGTTTGAATGATTGTTTGATGACAGGTCCGTCGCTGACGGAGAAATTGGGAGATGTGTTATTGAATTTCAGAGTTAATAGTTATGCCTTTACGGCAGACATAAGTAAAGCTTTCCTGAGAGTGGGATTGCAAGAAACGGATCGGGATTACACAAGATTTCTGTGGCCAGAGGATCCTAGCAATCCACTTAGTCTGCTGAAAACCTTCCGATTCAAAAGTGTTCTGTTTGGCGCTACTTCTAGTCCGTTCTTACTTCAGGCAACACATTTAAATGCGCATCTTAAACGTACAGGTGGTCCACTGAGTGAAATAATGAGTAAACAATTCTATGTGGACAATTTCCTGGGTGTGACGTCAACTGAAGAGGAGCTAATGAGGATATTTGAAGGGGCTAATGGCATAATGCAAGGTGCAAATATGCCTCTCAGGGAGTGGAACAGTAATTCGTCTACCTACCTGGAGTCTACCTGGAGAGAATTCCAGGGGTCAACGCCCCCGCGGCTCGGTCTGTGATCAGGCCTCCTATTGGATCAAAGCCTGATCAACCAGGCTGTTACTGCTGGCCGCACGCAGTCCAACGTACGAACCACAGCCCGGCTGATCAGGTACCGACTTGAGGTGCCTGTCCAGTGCCTGCTTGAAGACAGCCAGGGGCTTGTTGGTAATCCCCCTGATGTATGCTGGGTGGCAGTTGAACAATCTTGGGCCCCTCACACTTATTGTGTTGTCCCTCAACGTGCTAGTGGCACCCCTGCTCTTCATTGGGGGGATGTTACATCGCCTGCCGAGTCTTTTGCTTTCGTACGGAGTGATTTTTGTGTGCAAGTTTGGTACTAAGCCCTCAAGAATTTTCCATGTGTATATAATAATGTATCTCTCCCGCCTGCGTTCTAGAGAGTACAGGTTTAGGAACTTCAAGCGTTCCCAGTAGTTGAGGTGGTTTATCGCACTTATGCGTGCCGTGAAGGTTCTCTGCACATTTTCAAGGTCAGCAATTTCACCCGCCTTGAAAGGTGCAGTTAGTGTGCAGCAATATTCCAGCCTAGATAGAACAAGCGATCTGTAAAGTGTCAACATGGGCTTGGCATCCCTGGTTTTGAAGGTTCTCATTATCCATCCTGTCATTTTTCGAGCAGATGCAATTGCTACATTGTTATGGTCCTTGAAGGTGAGATCCTCTGACATGATCACTCCCAGGTCTTTGACATTAGTTTTTCGCTCTATTGTGTGGTTGGAATTAGTTTTGTACTCCGATGAGATTTTAATTTCTTCACGTTTTCCGTATCTGAGTAATTGAAATTTCTCATCATTGAACTTCATATTGTTTTCTGCAGCCCATTTAAAGATTTGGTTTATGTCTGCTTGGAGTCTTGCAGTGTCTTCAACGGTGGACACTGTCATACAGATTCGGGTGTCATCTGCAAAGGAAGACACAGCACTGTGGCTTATATCCCTGTCAATGTCTGATATGAGGATGAGGAATAGGATGGGAGCAAGTACTGTGCCTGGTGGAACAGAGCTTTTCACAGTAGCTGCCTCAGACTTTACTCTGTTTGTTGACTACTACTCTTTGTGTTCTACTTGTTAGGAAATTATAGATCCATCTACCAACTTTTCTTTTATTCCTTTATCACGCATTTTGTGTGCTATTACACCATGTCACACTTGTCAAAGGCTTTTGCAAAATCTGTGTATATAACATCTGCATTCTGTTTATCTTCTAGAGCATCCAGGACCTTGTCGTAGTGGTCCAGTAGTTGGGACAGACAGGAGCGGCCTGCTCTAAACCCATGCTGTCCTAGGTTGTGCAATTGATGGGTATCAAGATGGGTGGCGATCTTGCTTCTTAGAACCCTTTCAAAGATTTTTATGATATGGGACGTTAGCGCAATTGGTCTGTAGTTCTTTGCTATTGCTTTACTGCCCCCTTTGTGGAGCGGGGCTATGTCTGTTGTTTTTAGTAGCTGCGGGACGATCCCAGTGTCCATGCTCCCTCTCCATAGGATGTTAAAAGCATGTGATAGGGGCTTCTTGCAGTTCTTGATGAACACGGAGTTCCATGAGTCTGGGCCTGGAGCGGAGTGCATGGGCATGTCATTTATTGCCTTTTCGAAGTCATTTGGCGTCGTGATGATGTCAGAAAGGCATGCGTCTGTCAAGTTCTGTGGCACTCTCATAAAAAAATCATTTAGGTTTTCGATTTTCAGTCTGGTTAGTGGCTCGCTAAAGACTGAGTCATACTGGGATTTAAGTAACTCACTCATTTCCTTGCTGTCATCTGTGTAGGACCCATCCGGTTTAAGTAGGGGCCCAATACTGGTTGTTGTTCTCCACTTTGATTTTGCATAGGAAAAGAAATACTTAGGGTTTCTTTCAATTTCATTTATGGCTCTTAGTTCTTCCCGTGTCTCTTGATTCCTATAAGATTCCTTTAGTTTTAATTCGATGTTTGCTATTTCTCTGACTAGTGTCCATGTTAAAGGAGCGAATAAATAAAGACAATCCTGGAGATGGAGTCTCGGGGTGAAGCAATGTATTGGGACTGACTTGGGATACTGAGAGAGATTTGTTATCGTTAAAGCCTAATAATTATAGTATGCCCAAGAAATTAACGAAGAGAGTCCTACTTGCTGAAGTTTCAAAATGCTTCAATTCACTAGGCTTAGTTAATGAAATCCTACCTGAAGGGATGAAATCCTACCTGAGGAATTCGTTAGCAGGTGGGAAGAATTAATTAGAAATCCTTTTGCATTGTCCTATTCTTAGGTCTACTTGTGTTGTTCTATTTTAAGTTTAATTATAGAATCACACTAAATCTTATGATTCCAAACATTGATCCTGAAATCCAACCTTCTATTAAATGACTTACATGAACCTAACAACAACTGTCATTACTACACAGCAGAACAGGCTAAAACACTACTCAAATCCAACAATAACATAACTATCTTTAATTACAATGTCAGGTCTTTAAGCAAACATTTTGATGACCTCACTGCATTATTAAACTCACTTCAGGCCAGTATGTCCATCATTGCTCTCACTGAAACATGGTTAAAGCCTCATACTATAGATATCTATGCCATTCATGGTTACACAGCCATACACAACTGTCGGCCAGACCAACAAGGAGGTGGCACAGCTATGTTCTACTCAGACCAGCTTGAATGTATTAACAATACTTGCACAAGAGATGAACATGGAGAATATATAATAGCTAAATTTAAATCCAAATATCTACAAAAACCTCTCACAGTTATAAACATCTATAGATTACCACAGTCAAACATTCAGCAATTTAGTGAAAAATTAGGAAGTATGATTACTGATGCACACATGAACAAAGACCACTTAATCCTCACAGGCGACTTCAATATAAACCTCCTACAAGATCAGGACCCACTAGTAACTGAATTCACAAACACTATGAGCAACTGCTTGCTGCTCCCGACAATAACAAAACCTACGAGAATCTCTGAGACCTGTGCCTCTCTATTAGACCATATCTGGACTAACACCATATCCCCATTAAAATCAGGAATAATCACAGACAATACCACTGACCACTACCCGACCTTTCTCATAACAAATCTCGGAAAATTACCACTAGAAACTACTAAAGTTACCTTCAGACTACATAATGAGACAGCTATAAATAACTTTATAACAGCCATGACAAACATTGACTGGCAAACAGAAATAGACAACTTCCCAGATACTGACTTATGTATTAATAATTTTCTTAAAAAGACCCAATACCTCTATAATAAGCACTGCCCTAAAAAAACTAAACAAATCACAACTAAAAGATTAAATAGTCCCTGGCTAACCCCTAGCATACTCAAGTCCATTAATATAAAGCACCTATATGAAAAACAGTACAGAATGGGACAAATATCAAGAGGACAAACAAAACGCTACTCATCAAACCTAACGAGTCTGATAAGAAGGTCAAAAAAACTGTACTATGAGAACAGATTACATAACTTAAAAGGTGATATAAAAAAGACCTGGAAAACCCTATCTGAAATTCTAGGAACAAAAAAGATATCCACAAACAGAACAATCAAACTAACAAAACCAGATGAACCCCTACTCCCACCTATTGAAACAGCAAACAAACTCAATGATTTCTTCTCCACCATAGGTAAAAAGCTGGCAAGCAAAATCCCAAGTTCTAATACTCCACCTAACGACTATCTCACTGGTACCTATCCAGACACACTATTCCTAGCTCCAACCAACCCAATAGAAGTTTCACTTATAATCAACACATTAAAAAACAAAGCAGGTGACCTAAATAACTTACCACCTTATATATTACAAAAAAGCCTCTCAAGTTCTCTCACCAATTATTGCAACACTTTTTAACAAATCCATTGAATCCTCTACCTTCCCATCAATACTCAAAATAGCGAGGTCACCCCAATACATAAAGGAGGAGATCAAGCAGACCTGAATAACTACAGGCCGATATCTAACTTACCCCTTCTCTCCAAAATCTTTGAAAAATTAATTCATAGACAAATATATTCCTACCTCACCTCCAACAACGTACTCAACCACTGTCAATTTGGATTCAGGCCTAATAAAAATACAAATGATGCCATTATACACGTTAGAAATAATTTACACCGCCCTTGAGAAAAAAGAAATCCCAGTGGGAATCTTCATTGATTTACGTAAAGCTTTTGATACAGTTGACCATGATCTGTTACACTTAAAATTATCGCACTATGGTATAAGAGGACACTCCCTAAACTACCTAAAATCATACCTTAGCAACAGAAACCAATATGTGACACAAATGGAGCTAGCTCCACCGCGCAAACTATTACCGTAGGTGTCCCACAGGAAGTGTTCTTGGCCCACTACTCTTTCTTATTTACATTAACGACCTACCAAATGCATCTCAACTACTCAAACCCATACTTTTTTCAGATGACACTACATACGTTATCTCTCACCCAAGCCCAGACACACTAGCCAACACTGCAAAAAACTAAATTGCAGAAAATATCTACCTGGATGATGACCAACAAACTTACTCTCAATATTGATAAAACCTATTTTATCCCGTTTGGGAACAGAGCTACAAACGCACCACTTAACATAATGATAAACGGGTCCCCCATCACAAAACTCACAGAGGGGAAAAATTTTAGGGAAACCAAGGGTTATATCCTCTGTGTGTTACTTTGGTTTTCCATAGGACCGACTCAGATTGTGCGAATTGACATCCTGGAGAGATTTCCAAATTGTCTATCTGGTGGATAGAGCATCATATACTTTTAGGCTATGATTCTTTTAGTGTTGCTTGGCTATGTGTTAAAAATTTCCTAGGTGTTCAGTTGTATACTTGTAATATGTACTGATGTTATTTAGTTAGGTGTTTTGTGTACCTAGTAAGAGGGGGGAGAATTTAGAGGAGAAGTGATCTAATGACTGAGAACCTACGGTTTTCTGACGATATCACAAGGTCACCTAGTTCTGTGTTAGGGAGCACGCCAAAGCATGGAGAGGACTAGCTCCACCGCAAACTATTCGTAGGTGCAAGGAAGTGTTCTTATACTCTTTCTATTTATTAACGACCTCAAATGCATCTCAACTACTCAAACCCATACTTTGCAGATGACACTACATCTTATCTCTCACCCAAGCCCAGACATGCTAACAAAACTAAATTGCAGAAAATATGACTGGATGATGACCAACAAACTTACTCTCAATATTGATAAAACCTATTTTATCCAGTTTGGAACAGATACAAACGACCATTGACTAATGATAACGGGCCTATCACAAACTACAGAGGTGGAAAATTCTTGGATCCAAGGTTATACTCTGTATGCGTTATTTTGGTTCCATGGAGATCAGATTGTAACAAATTGAATTGGAGAGATTTCAAGTTGTCTATCTGGTGGATAGAGCATCATTTTTAGGCATGATCTTTGTAGTGTTGACTGGCTATGTGTAATAAAAATTTCCTGGTGTTCAGTTGTATACTTGTAATATGTACTGATGTTATTTAGTTGAGTGTTTGTGTAACTAGTAAGAGGAGATTGGAGAGTCGATTAATGACTGAGAACCTAGTTTCTGACGATATCAAAGGTCACCTAGTTCTGATGTTAGGGAGCACCCATACATGAGAGTTATGGACAAGGCCGGTGGTAGAAGACATGGTTTTTGTAGCCTCGAATGTTTTTATGATCGGAACATAAATTAGAGTTGCTATCTTGATCCATGTAACAAACATGCGAGTTGGACTGGAGTCAGTGTCGACAAAGATAATTTGTATTGTACAGATATGTGTTTCGACCTAACTTGTATGAAATACTAAATCAAAAGAACAACATCTATGTATGGTCATATTGTATACATGGTAAGGTTGGTAATGATTTGTAAATGTATTATTTGGGGGAGGGGGTGTTGTCGGTGTGTTGTAATATTAATAAGCATTGTTGCACATAATTTCCACTCATATTAGGTATTCTCTTCTTGTATTGTATATACTGTATATACCGTTTTCAATAAGATGTAAAAAGTATTCTACACAAACGGTATCAACATATTTAAAGTACACATGGTTAGATGTCTATGTTTTGTGTTCGGAGGTATGATATATTATGTTGAGAAACACTGTGTTGGGCTCTGAACACAAATCAGTTAAGTCTGGGTGTCCCTGGTGATATGTGAGGTGTTGAGCTGCAGGAGGAGTTCCTGCTACTAGAGCACATGATCATGTTGTCCTGTAGCTCCGGGAGGGGAAGGGGTTCTTGGTTTGTAATTTGTAGTTAGTGACATAATACTATGCTTTGTTATACTTATCATTGTCTTGAATGTTTGTTTCCACAATTGCGGCTTATGATGTAACGGGTTTACATCGAATATGAAATGTCAAATTTCTTTCCTGCTGACGTGTAGTGTTATGACAGAGTATAATTATTATATTATCACATACATATTTTGTTCCTGATGTATCTCTTCTTGTATGTACTGTTTTTAAAAAAAAAAAAAACTTAGACTATACAACATTGTTCAATAAAAATGAAACAGATTAGAATAAACGGCTAGGTAGCCCATGGCT
>WNWK01049765.1:0-13093 GCA_009830355.1 Cherax destructor
TGCATTTTGACAATGCAAAATGACGAAATGAAGTTTATATTATTGCAACGTGCATGATGACAGAGTGGTACTATATCTTTGCTGTAAAAATACTGGATGAGTCTGATAAATGAAGTTAGAATACTTAGTGTGAAAAGACAGCAATACACCCAATACCAGGTGAGGAATTGGAACTATCAGTGTACAACACTATAGTACGAGAACCTAATTTAAAATATTAAAGGGAAAAAAAGCGAGTTTACAGCAGATATGTTGTCCTTTGATCATGAAAGGAAGGGGTGAGCAATGTTGAATCACTAGAACTTACTCAGGGGGACGGATGTTAGGGTTAACCCCCTTCTTAAGGGAATATGAAATACAGTGGACCCCCGGTTTTCGTAATTTATTCGTTCCAGAATGCTGTTCAAATGCCATTACCAAACAAATTTATTCTCATAAGGAATAATGTAAATTAGACTAGTCTTTTTAGACCCCCAAAAATACACTTACAAAAGCACTTACAAAAATACACTTACATAATTGTTTGAGTTTGGAGCATAATGAACACCGGGGGTCCACTGTAATGTGCAAAATGCACACTGATCAGACTACTCAGGGGTAGGGATGTTAGGGTTAACCCCCTTCTTAAGGGAATATGAAATAATGTGCAAAATGCACACTGATCAGACTACATTATCACTTTACTCATTTTGTGAATTATTCACTTAAAAATAAACCTCCCTAAACATCTAGGGAATATAATTTTCACAACAAAATTCCACAAATGGGCCTACATGTTTAATTCTATATGGTATATTGTTACCAAGATCTCTTGTGTCATTTCTTCTGAATCTCAAGTCCTTAAATTTAGTGATCATGTTTAACATTAAAAAATTATTTGGTCTACAAATAACAAAGCTGTCTCAAACACTGCAATGTAGTAGAGATCACTTAAATATATATAATTCAAGAAGCATCTCTGAAATAAGTCAGGATTCATTAGAAAGACAAATATTAGACAAAAATACTACGTATACATTAAATGAAGGGACACCAGTAGTTCACAATGCTTCCACACACAAATTACAGATAAGAAAAAATGAGCATTATTACATCAATTAATGAAATTACCATTTGAGTCTGTGTTTAATAAATCTTTTTCTTTGTCACTCAGGCTAATGCTATCTATTAATTTTCTCCTCTTTGGTTTAGGTCTCAGAAATTTGGGACAAGCAGTTTCTGGTTCTTCTGTATTAAGGACTGGCACACATACATTTTCTGTGTTTGACACTAACGTGGTTCTAACTTTTTCACTCAGTGTCCTTGAAGGCAAATACATACATATTTCCTGTTTTGCAAAATTACTACACTCTGCAGCTATCTGTTTAGAATGCCTAAGCACAGAAAATGGTGTTGAGTCTGGCAGTTTTTTAGGGCCATCCTCAGTGGCCCTGAGGGCAAGACCTTCGTATATGTTGGTGTTGCCCACGTTTAGTCTGTCGGCGCTTCTTGGGGAAACTTCGAATACAGCACCTTCGCAAACTGTTGGAATTAAAAGAAATTATACCCTACTTTATTATTAACAAATTTCAGTAGAGACAAATATGAAAACATCCCAAAGATTTTGTACCAAAATAACTAAAGCGATACTTAGCAAATGTAGTACGTACTGAAATTCTATTTCTTTCTTTGGATGCAAATATCAAACTGCAACTACGAGAAACAAACCTGTCTTTGGTCCACACAACTGAAAGGGTTATCTCTGATGTAGGCACTATAGAAGTTGCACATGGAAGTGCTGATCCCCGGTTTCTCCTCCACCATATTCTCTAACCACTTGCTACAGGATTCACGCCAGTCCAAAATCATGTTTCTGTGGAGAAGTTACTTTTGGTATCTTATAACTTACCAATGAATGATCCACATAGTTTTAATGCATACCCTTAATGCAATTTAGTAATACATTAATACAGGTTGATTATCACTAATCCAGCATCATCGGGACCTGTAGGGTCCCGATGATGCTACTACATTTTAATTTTCTCATATGACCACTTAGGGGACTGTCAAGTACAGTGGACCCTCGGTTAACGAAATTAATCCGTTCCATGAGCTCTTTCTTAATCTGAATCTTTCGTTATCTGAAACCTTATTTCCCATAAGAAATAATGTAAATACAATTAATTCGTTCCACAAAAAAATAATCACTCAAAATGAAAAAAAATAACATTTACTTACCTTTATTGAAGAGACTTGCAGGCATCTGGAAGATAGTATAGTTGATGACTGGAGCAGGTGTTAGTGGTTGGAAGGGGAATCCCCCTCCAAAAGGACTTCAGGTGACAAGTCCCTCTCTGGGGTTACTGCCCTTCTTGGTCTTTTAATGCCACTAGGACCAGCTTGAGAGTCACTAGACCCCTGCCTGGTGAAGTAGCTGTCCAGAGTCCTCTGTTTCTGGCGACTCTTCAACACTTTTCTGAAGTACATGGCTCTGTCACTGAAGTGGTTGCACAGAAGGCTCATTTCAGCTTGCTCAGGGTGGTATCTTTCAACAAATGTCTGCAACTCATTCCACTTTGTACACATCTCCTTAAGCACTGAAGAAGGCACCTCCTTATCTCTCTCTCTCTCTTCCTGTGAAGCAATAACCTCAGCTGTGGTCTGTTGCTGTTCCAGATGACGCTCTTGCAGCTCTTCAGTTGTTAGCTCTATCCTGTGCTCCTCCACCAACTCTTCCACATCCTCACCACTCACCTCCAACCCCAGGCTGTTCCCCAATTCCACAATATCTTCCACAACATGTTCCACAACAGGCACAGGGGTCGTCAGGGTCAGGGTCAGCCTCAAATCCTTCAAAATTCCTCTCTTGGACACAATCCGGCCACAGTGGTCTCCAAGCAGAGTTCAGAGTCCTGGAAGTCACTTCCTCCCAAGCCTTACCTATAAGGCCTATGCAATGCACGATATTGAGGTGTTCTTTCCAGAACTCTCTTAGGGTCAATTCAGAGTCATTGGTCATATTAAAGCACCTCTGAAACAGTGCTTTGGTGTACAGTTTCTTGAAGTTGGAAATGACCTGCTGGTCCATGGGCTGGAGGAGAGGAGTGGTGTTAGGAGGCAAGAACTTCACTCTGATGAAATTTATGTTGTCAGGCAACAACTCTTGCAAGTTGTGAGGGATGAGCAGGGCATTGTCCAGTAGCAGAAGGCACTTGAGTGGCAATTTCTTTTCCAGAAGGTATTTCTTCACACTAGGGCCAAACACTCCAGTCAACCATTCCTTGAAAATCTCCGTAGTGACCCATGCCTTGGTGTTAGCTTTCCAATGCACACACAATTTATTCTTGTCAACACCGTGTTTCCTGAAGGGTCTGGGATTTTCTGCGTGATGCACCAGTAAAGGCTTCACTTTAAAATCACCACTGACATTGGCACAAAACATAAGAGTTAGCCTGTCTTTCATAGGCTTGTGTCCTGGCTTTGCCTTTTCCTCCTGAGTAATGTAGGTCCTGTTGGGCATTTTCTTCCAAAACAGGCCTGTTTCATCACAATTAAACACTTGTTGGGGGAGGAATTGTTCAGCCTCTACGAACCCCTTGAATTCGTGCACAAATTTTTCAGCTGCACGTTTGTCTGAGCTGGCTGCCTCACCATGCCTCACAACATTGTGTATGCCACTACGTTTCTTAAACTTCTCAAACCAGCCTTTGCTGGCTTTAAAATCACTCGCCTCACCACTGGTTCCAGGCATTGTCTTCACAAGATCTGCGTGCAACTTCCTTGCCTTTTCACAAATTATCGCCATAGAAATACTATCACCCGCTCAATGTTTTTCATGGATCCACACCAACAACAACTTCTCAACCTCATCCATTGTTTTCGATCTTTGTTTTGTTAACAAATTAACCCCTTTTGCAACATTAGCTTCCTTGATCTCATTTCTCTGTGCCAGGATAGTGCTGATAGTAGATGGATTTTTCTTGTACATCCTGGCAAGATCACTCAGACGTACACCACTCATATTTTTCTATGATTTCCTTCTTCAGTTCGATGGTGTTCCTCACTCTCTTTACCACAGGGGTGCCACTAGGAAGCTTCTTTGGACCCATGGTGACTTATTTCACAGTGGCAATAACTAAACCACCAAAAAAGACACCAAATATATTGTGAATCTTTGAAAGAGCACGCTAGGTAATGTTCTCTCAATGGTAAACAACGCTTCACTGGCATCCTGCGCTTGCGCGGAGCAGGCTTACACGTCTAATACCTTTCGGTAACCGAGGATTTTTTCGCTAACCGATTACGAAAAAATCTTTCGTTTTCCGAAATTTTCGTTAACGGGACCTTTCGTTAACCGAGGGTCCACTGTACCACATTTTTGACTTCTTTTTATAAGTATTATTATCTTTACATTTCTGTGGGTCAACAATTACCTTAGAATACATCTTTCCATACTGAAAATATTTACCTATCAGTCATATCATGCCTCTCAGCTTTATTAAAGAAAATACATATACAGTGGTCCCTCGGTTTTCGTGCATCTCCAAACTCGAACATTTATGTAAGTGTATTTTTGTAAGTGCTGTTGCAAGTGTATTTTTGGGGGTCTGAAAAAGACTAACCTACGTGACATTATTTCTTAACCCTTTCAGGGTCCAAGGGGGGTCTCCGAAACTCGTTCTCATGGTCCAAGAATTTAAAAAAAAAAAAAATTATTTTTTTCTTATGAAATGATAATCTTTTTCCGATCATAACGCCACAAAAATTATGAAATTTGATCGAAAACTAACGGAATTATGCTTTCGCGAAGTTAGCGGTAGCCATGACACTTACGCATCGGCGATTTCGCACACTTTGAGCCCTATTTTTGGCAAATTCCAATGTTTCAGTCGACTAAAATTATAGCTATTTCGCTAGAACTCCATTTCTTCTATCGATTGAGTATAAGAAATTGCCTATTTACCAATTACAACTACACAAAATAGTGGTCAGAAAATGGCAATTTGGCCAATTTCACACAAATTTCAAATGATGCCAATTTCAAAATAGGGTCCAGAATAAACAAGGCAGACATTCCTGGCACTAAAATAACGTCTTCTCTGTTCATTAGTCACGTTTCCAGGCCCCTCTTACATTACTTTTCATTTTGAATTTTTATTCTCACAAAAAAATAGAAGATTTACTGTTATGTATACAACTGCATCATTGTAAAAATGGTATAAATAATAATAGAGCACTTGTGCATGAATATTAGACTCACCAGTTGATGTGTATTGGACGCATGGTGTGATTTGTTTACTCTTGAACATCGTCAAAAATCGAACATTTTCGCAACTTTGAGCTCAATTTCAAAGTACTTATCGTTGTCAAACCAATCAAAATCATCTCTATTTCTGTAATATATCTTCCAATCTATCAAATGAGACCAAGAAAAAGAGAATACATCAATAAATACCATACGAAAAAAGACTGCAAAGTCGCTGTTTTAAACCAAAAACACAGTTTTTTTTTTCCTCATTATGCACTGTGGTGTGCAGGATTTTTTTTATACTGTACACACTGACCGCACAGACCCATTCTATCACATCTAGGCCTAACAGCCTGTTTCTGCTTGATTTGAAGGCGCTAGAATTTAGGCGTACTAGTACGTCAATAACCCCAGGGTGTAAGCCGTACTAGTACGTCAATAACCCTGAAAGGGTTAAGGAAGTAAATTCGTTCGGTAATGGCACTTGAGCAGCATTCTGGAACGAATTTTCGGCGAAAACCGAGGGACCACTGTACATGTATGCAACTCAAAATAGTCCATGTGTCACCCCTGATTAATGACCTTTATAGAAACCAGACGAATAGTACATTAACCCTTTCGGGGTCGGTGCCGTACAAGTACGTTTTACGAGCAGGGGTTGGTGCCGTACTAGTACGCGTAAATTCTAGCGGCCTCAAATTAAGTGGGAAACTGCTGGTAGCCCTACATATGAAAGAATGGGTCTATTGGGTCTATGTGGTCAGTGTGCGCAGTATAAAAAAAATCCTGCACCACACACTGCATAATGAGAGAAAAACCCAACCGTTTTTTTGTTTAAAACAGCGACTTTAATCTATTTATGTGTATTTATTGATTATTCTTTTTCTTGGTCTCATTTAATAGAAAGGAAGATATATTACAGAAATAGTTATGATTTTGATTTGTTTTAAATGACAAGTACCTTGAAATTGAGCTCAAATAGTGAAAATGTTCGATTTTTACGATGTTCAAATAAAAAGTCACACCATGCGTCCAATCACATCAACTGGCGAGTCCAATATTCATGCAATGCTCTGATATTATTTATACCATTTTACAATGATACAGTTGTATACATAACAGTAAATCTTCTATTTTGTGAGAATAAAAATTCAAAATGAAAGCAAAAGTAATGTAAAAGGGGCCTGGAGACGTGACTAATGAACAGAGAAGATTTATTTTAGTGCCAGAATGTCTGCCTTGTTTATTCTGTACCATATTTTGAAATTGGCATCGTTTGAAATTTGTGTGAATTTGGCCAAATTGCCATTTCTGACCACTTTTTGGGTAGTTGAAATTAATAAATAGGCGGTTTCTTGTACTCAATCGATAGAAAAATGGAGTTCTAGCGAAAAGCTATAATTTTAGTAGACTGAACATTGAATTTCCGAAAATAGGGCTCAAAGTGGCGAAATCGCCCGATGCGTAAATGTCATCGATACCGTAACCGTGAAAGCATAATTCAGTTAATTTTCAATCAAATTTCATAATTTGGTGGCGTTATGATCGGAAAAAGATTCTCTATCATTTCATAAGAATTTTTTTCCAAAAAATTTTTCGACCCCAGGAACAGGTTTCGAGAAGGCCTGTTGACCCCTAAAGGGTTAAGTGAAATTTATATTATAATTTTTCTATAGACACTGAGGTTATAATATAGGTGTTGACCAGGACAATATCATATCTATTTGCAGTATATTTTTAATTATGAAATTAAAACTAAATATGCACTGTACTGTACAGTACTTGCCAAAAAAGAATCCATTCTTAAAGTGTGCTGGTACATACCTATGATGGGTTTCAAGGGTTCTACCCTTGCAGCCCTATCAGCACTCATAACCCAGCAAAAGGCTGCAGTCAGGATGATAAATTCCCACTCTAGACAGCATACTCCACCTATATTCAAAAGTTTAAGACAGACTACTCACCGTAAAAAACATTCATACCTATTCATGTGCCTACTACATACATAAAACTCTTCATGCTAATATCAACCCTCCGCTAAAAATTCTCCTCAACAACTTTAATAGGTCCCACGACCACAACACAAGACACAGATCACTATTTGACATACCCAGAGTCCATACCAACCAATGTAAAAATTCTATGCACATAAAGGGCCCCAGAATCTGGAATTCATTACCAGTAAATATTAAGTTAACCTTGTCTGAAAATCAATTCAAGACTCTTCTCAAAAATCACCTACTCACCCTATACTATATACAGTGGTACCTCGAGTTACGATATTTTTTCGTTCAAGAATGCTGTTCAAGTGCCATTACCAAACGAATTTATCCCCATAAGGAATAATGTAAAATAGACTAGTCCTTTTACACCCCCAAAAATATACTTACAAAAGCATTTAAAAAAATAAACTTACATAAAAGGGCGATTTTGGGGACCATCGTAACCCCGGGTACCACTGTACTCATACTAGAACAACTTTCAAACCCAATGTTATTTTACTTAAGATAATCTCAGTTTTATATTGTCATCCTCCTTAACAATTGTTGCAATTTCATATCATATTATCATTTTAATAGTATAGTATCATCATATTGTTAATTTGAAATAAAATATATAAATAGAAGAAACTCAATAAATTTCTCTAGTATTGTTATTTTACTAGTACAGTGGTCCCTCGGTTTTCGTGCATCTCCAAACTCTAACATTTATGTAAGTGTATTTTCGTAAGTGCTGTTGCAAGTGTATTTTGGGGGTCTGAAATAGACTAACCTACGTGACATTATTTCTTAAGGAAGTAAATTCGTTCCGTAATGGCACTTGAGCAGCATTCTGGAACGAATTTTCGGCGAAAACCGAGGGACCACTGTATAGCATCAACATATTGTAATTTGAAATAAAATATACAATTAGAATAAACTCAATTTCTCTAGTATTATGTACATAGTGAATAAGTCTTTAGACTAGCTGCCCCCCAATGCCATGGCATGCCAGTGGCTCTCCTTGCATTACAGTTTTATAATTGTAACTACCAATACCTATGCATACTTGTAACTTGCAACGAAATAAAAATATTATTTATTTTTTTTATTTTTTATTAATACATCGGCCGATTCCCACCAAGGCAGGGTGGCCCGAAAAAGAAAAACTTTCATCATCATTCACTCCATCACTGTCTTGCCAGAGGGGTGCTTTACACTACAGTTATAAAACTGCAACATTAACACCCCTCCTTCAGAGTGCAGACACTGTACTTCCCATCTCCAGGACTCAAGTCCGGCCTGCCGGTCATTATTATTATTATATTATTATAATACGTATAGTTATCAATAATATATACTCATACATGTATAACAGCTGATAGGTTGGGAGAGTTACGCACAGGTGTGAGTACGAAACCTCAGTCATCACCTGGCCAGCTAGACACACTGGAGTTCATTAACTTACCTCTTTATAACTTACTGACAGCAGCATACTATTATAAAAGAAATTTAGGAGAGAATAATTTCACACAGAAACAAATAGTACAGTGGACTCTTGGTTTTCATGATTCATCCGTTCCAGAGAGTCTGCCGAATACCGAAATTCACGAAAACCAAAACCATTTTCCCCATAAGAAATAATGTAAATCCAACTAATCTGTTCCAGAGGGAGGCGAGTTTATTTTTTGGAGACATGACAAAATGCTTCAATATGATGCAAATATCAACTCTACGGCTTATTTTTCTATCTCAATTCATCTAATATGACATAATAAACAATATTAATAACATAGAAACATGATGTACAATAGACCGTCATTTAGCACGCAGTTTATGTGGCACAATTTGGGTATTGCACGATTGAAGAATTACGGCACATTTTTATCTAACACTACGTAAAATTAACTTTACACGGTTCGCTAGAGGGGAAAAATTTTGAGTATGCGGTCGCCTGCGGAGGGTTACACCATTGAGTCAGTGGGGGAGACCTACTGCTATCCCTCGCCACCCTCACCCACCCACACCACCCTCCCAGCCTTCAGTTTGGTTCATACGTGTGCAGCACGACAATAATCGGGAAGCTCGCTGTGTTTATTTACATGCATTTTCTCATTTTCATTGCATTTTGATAAATCTGCCAAGCAATCATGACACCCAGTAAGCATACAAGTGTTCCTGCAAGTGACAAGAAAAGGTTTAAGCGTTCAAGTTTAGGTTACCAAGAAAGTCGAGATACAGTGGTACCTGAGTTACGAGCTTAATTCGTTCAGAAGGCTGTTTGAGTGCCGATACCAAACTAATTTGTTCCCATAAGGAATAATGTAAATTAGATTAATCTGTTTCAGACCCCCAAAATTACACTTACAAAAGCACTTACAGAAATACACAAAGTAGCGAAAATGTTCGATTTTTGACGATGTTCAAGAGTAAACAAATCACACCATGCGTCCAATACACATCAACTGGCAAGTCTTATATTCATGCAAAAGTGCTCTGATATTATTTATACCATTTTTACAATGATGCAGTTGTATACGTAACAGTAAATCTTCTATTTTTGTGAGAATAAAGATTCTAATTGGAAAGCAAAAGTAATGGAACAGGGGCCTGGAGACGTGGCTAATGAACAGAGAACATGTTATTTTAGTGCCAGAAATGTCTGCCTTGTTTACTCTGGACCCTATTTTGAAATTAGCATCGTTTGAAATTTGTGTGAAATTGGAAAATTGCCATTTTCTGACCACTATTTTGGGTAGATGAAATTGGTAAAAGGCAGTTTCTTCTACTCATTTGATAGAAGAAATGGAGTTCTAGCGAAATAGCTATAATTTTAGGAGACTGAAACATTGGAATTTGTCGAAAATAGGGCTCGAAGTGGGTGAAATCGCCGATGCGTCAGTGTCATAGATCCGATAACTTCGCGAAAGCAAAATTTTTTGTTAGTTTTTCGATTAAATTTCATAATTTTGGTGGCGTGATGATCGGAAAAAGATTCTCTATCATTCCATAAGAAAAAAAATTAATTTTTTTCCAAAAATTTCGACCCCAGGAACACTTTCCTGAGAAGGCCTGTTGACCCCCAAAGGGTTAAGAGATGCAGTGTCGACAAGGCTAATTTGTGTGTGATGTGGAAGTCTAACAATAAGGCATGGGTCACTACGGACATTTTCCTTGATTGGTTCCATGAAGTGTTTGGCCACATTGTGAAGAAATATCTTGAGGAAAATAATTTGGGCCTCAAGTTCCTGATAATGGACAATGCTCCTTGTCATCCTCCAGACTTGGAAGAGCAAATGGTGAAGGATTTTAAGTTCATCAAAGTTCTTTCCTAATACCACTCTCTCCTCCAGCCCATGGACCAGCAGGTTTTCAAACTTTAAAAACTCTACACCAAAGCAATGTTTCAAAAGTGCTTTATTGACTTAAACCTGAATATGACCCTAAAAGACTTTTTAAAGATCATTTCCATATCCTGCATTGTGTAAACCTTATAGGTAAGGCTTGGGAGGGAGTACTACCAGGACTTTGAACCCGCCTGGAGAAAATTGGGGCCGGGGCTTTTGTCCTAGAAGGGGTTTTGAAGGGTTTTGGGGAGAGCCCCCCAGGAACCCCCGAGCCTGTTTGTGGAAGAAAGTGGCACTGGGCAAACCCCTGGGGTTGGATGTTAAAGAGGATGTGGAACAGTTGGTGGAGGAGGACAATGAAGAGATAACCACTGAAGATCTGCAAGAGCTTCAACAGCAACAGTAACAACAGACCACAGTTCAGAAAATGGTTCAGAGGAGGAGGAGGGAGAGATGGAAGAAGTTGCCCTTCAAAAATTAGGAGATTTGTGCCCAATGGACTAATGTGCAAAGCTTTATGGATGAATATCATAACAAAACTGTTGCAGGCTGTGCTGGCAACATGTCAATGACAATGTGGTGTCCCACAGGGAAGTTTTAAAGAAACGCCAGACACAGAGCTCCCCGAACAGATTTTTTGTGAGGGGGGGGTTCCAGTGACTCAAAACTGGTCCCAGTGGCATTAAAAAAAAAAGGCCCCGTAACCCCAGAAAGAACTTGGTACCTCAGTGTTAATGGAAGGGGTTCCCCTTCCCAAAAACTTCCTCCCCCCCTCCCATCTTCCACACAACAACCTTCAATAAAGGTAAGTGTAAGTTAATACACTGTTGTATATATTAGTTGTAATTTATATATACAGAGGAAGTTAATGTTAAAAAATTTATTTTAATATTTGGGTGTCTGGAACGGATTAACTGAATTTCCATTATTTCTTATTGGGAAAATAGATTCGGATTACATTATTTTCGATTTACATTAAACCCTCTGGAATGGATTAATTATGTTTTCCGGGGTCCACTGTATTAGATAAGCTCCTAGTGCCAGCCATTTGGTAAAGAAGGTAAGAAACACAATAAATTCAAGAAAAAACTCGTAGCAAAGTACTAAATTGGAGGAGGAAAAGAGGGGAGAATGTGCCTTCTTCAGTAATTCAGTGATTTATAAATTTGATACTAAACAGCGGGGTCGATGAAGGCTATAGCACTAGCCGCGATAAAGTGTAGCATTAAAATGTACAATTTTAAAACGATTAAGGAAGAAAAGGATGACTGGAATCCTTAAATGTTTTGGGAAAATATATAAAACCGACAACATACCCCCTCTGCCAACATCTCCTCCAAGGTAATGTAAATATTTCTTATTTATAATTAAAAGAAAATTTTTATTTATAAATTACATATGCATTGTTTCAGTGACTAGTACCATAATATAAGGCTTATGTTTCGTCCCCCTTTTAAAACCCACCCCCCTTGTCCTACGTAATGACATTTAATCATTCAAGAAAAGGGGGCCCCAGTATCGTAATTAATCCTTTCCCCAGGAGCTATTTAACACAAGTTTAGAAATTCAAACCATTTTTCCCATAAGAAATAATGTAAAAAAATTAATCCGTTTCCCCAAAAAAAAAATTACATCTAAATTAAAAAAAATTTTATATTCTTTTTTTTCTTTCAAATGGGTTTACGGGGGGAAAAAAAAGTTTTTTCCCTTTTTCATTTAGAATATATCAGGAGAAGGGGGTTTGCCCCGACCCCGGGATTTTTGTGCCTTCGACACGCGGCACGGAGGAAGTTTTTCCACTTCCCCATGGAGTGGGGGAAAAAGAAAAGAACTAGTAAGAAAATGAAGAAAAAACCCAGGGTGTGTGTATATACATATGCTTGTACATGAATGTGTAGTGTGACCTAAGTGTAAGTAGAAAAAACAAGACATCCTGAAATCTTGCATGTTTAAAAGAAAAAAAAAACCCCCAATCCTACAATCATGTAAAAGAAATACAGGCTTTTTTTTACCTCACTTGGCAGGGGGGGCAGTACCTCCCGGGCGGTTTTTGTCTACCAACCACTACCTGCTCACTACATACATAAAAAATATATATATATATATATATTAAATATATATAATATATATATATATAAATATATATAATATATATATATATATAATATATATATATATATATATATATATATATATATATATATATATATATATATATATATATATATATATATATATATATATATATATATATATATATATATATATATATATATATATATATATATATATATATATATATATATATATATATATATATATATATATATATATATATATATATATATATATATATATATATATATATATATATATATATATATATATATATATATATATATATATATATATATATATATATATATATATATATATATATATATATATATATATATATATATATATATATATATATATATATATATATATATATATATATATATATATATATATATATATATATATATATATATATATAT
>WNWK01049766.1:0-13093 GCA_009830355.1 Cherax destructor
GTGGACAGGTCCCATACGATCGGCGAAAACTAAAATAATCGGCGAAAACTGAGCCAAATTTTCCCTGAAAAAAGTCGGTGAAAACCAAAATCGGCGATAACTGGGACAAGCGAAAACCGAGGGATGACTGTACTCATACTGTAAACTACTTTCAAAAATGCTCAATGTTATTTTCCTTAAGATAAATCTCAATTTTATATTATCATCCTCTTAAACACTTGTTACAATTTAATATCATCATATTGTCATTTTAACAGTATATCATCATCATATTGTAATTCGAAATAAAATACAGTGGACCCCCGAGTTTCGTAAAAACTTCACTCCTGAAGTCTGCTCAAGTGCCATTACCGAACGAATTTACTCCCTTAAGGAAAAATTTCACGTAGGTTAGTCTATTTCAGACCCCCAAAAATACACTTCCACAAGAACTTACAAAATTATACTTACATAATTGCACGATTTCCGGGGTATTCGTTAACCGAGGGTCCACTGTATATAACTAGAATAAACTCAATCAATTTCTAGTATTATGTACATAGTGTATAAGTCATTAGATTAAGCTGCCCCTAATGCCATGGCATGCCAGTGGCTCTCCTTGCATTTCAGCTTTATGATTGTAACTACCAATATCTATGTATACTTGCAAAGAAATAAAATTTACTTTACTTTACGTACTTTACTTTACTTATAACTCTTATGAACACAATCAGCAAACACAATCTGCATGTCACATTTGTCCACTGAATGTATATTGAGGGTGTAGTCCATCACAGCTGCAGGTTTTAGAGTGGGTTCATTGGTCTCTATTCAGCCTGCCAGTGTCTGTCATTTCGTTAGGGTGAACTGATGACAACAGTGGGACATCTCGTTTGTCATGCCACCGAAATGCCATGATGTCATTGGCAGCAACGCCTGCACCTTACCTCTACGAGTGCCTACGTCAAACCTAGGCATATGCTTACAATTTCCACACATTGTACCGCACACATATGTTCACACGCAAAAAAATCACTGTGTACCAGTTATCAGTATATAATATATGCCCCTTACCAAGATATGGTTCCATCATTGTTCTAACCACATCACCAGAGATACCCAATAACTTCCTGGTATCTTGCACTGTATTACTTCCAGTGTACACAATAATATCCAATACAAGACCACTGTAGCAATCACAAAGCACAAACAACTTTATACCAAAGCGTTTCCTCTTTCTTGGTATGTATATACTGCTTGAACGACAATCTACCTTTGAATAAAATCAAAGACTCATCAATAACAAGCTTCCTGAAGGGATAAAAATACATACACATTGAATATATGTAGTTTGTTGGACTATGTATTGGTAGATAAAAGACTGTTGAGTAGACTTCAGGATGTACATGTTTATAGAGGGGCCACAGATATATCAGATCACTTTTTAGTTATAGCTACAGTGGGAGTAAAAGGTAGATGGGATACAAGGAAAATAGAATCAGTAAGTAAGAGAGAGGTGAATGTTTATAAACTAAAAGAGGAGGCAGTTAGGGTAAGATATAAACAACTATTGGAGGATAGATGGGCTAGTGAGAGTGTAGGCAATGGGGTCGAAGATGTATGGGGTAGATTTAAAAATGTAGTGTTAGAGTGTTCAGCAGAAGTTTGTGGTTACAGGCGAGTGGGTGCGGGAGGGAAGAGAAGCGATTGGTGGAATGATGATGTAAGGGAGAAAAAGTTAGCATATGAGAGGTTTTTACAAAGTAGAAGTGATGCAAGGAGGGAAGAGTATATGGAGAGAAAAAGAGAGGTTAAAAGAGTGGTGAAGCAATGTAAAAAGAGAGCAAATGAGAGAGTGGGTGAGATGTTATCAGCAAATTTTGTTGAAAATAAGAAAAAGTTTTGGAATGAGATTAATAAGTTGAGGAAGCCTAGAGAACAAATGGATTTGACAGTTAAAAATAAGAGAGGAGAGTTATTAAATGGAGAGTTAAAGGTATCAGGAAGATGGAGAGAATATTTTGAGGAGTTGTTAAATGTTGATGAAGACAGGGAAGCTGTGATTTCGTGTGTAGGGCAAGGAGGAATAACATCTTGTAGGAGTGTGGAAGAGCCAATTGTGGGTGTAGGGAAGTTCGTGAGGCAGTGGGTAGAATGAAAGGGGTAAGGCAGCTGGGATTGATGGGATAAAGATAGAAATGTTAAAAGCAGGTGGGGATATAGTTTTGGAGTGGTTGGTGCTATTATTTAATAAATGTATGGAAGAGGGTAAGGTACCTAGGGATTGGCAGAGAGCGTGTATTGTTCCTTTGTATAAAGGCAAAGGGGACAAAAGAGAGTGCAAAAATTATAGGGGAATAAGTCTGTTGAGTGTACCTGGTAAAGTGTATGGTAGAGTTATTATTGAAAGAATTAGGAGTAAGACAGAAAGCAAGATAGCAGATGAACAAGGGGGCTTTAGGAAAGGTAGGGGGTGTGTAGACCAAGTGTTTACAGTGAAACATATAGGTGAACAGTATTTGGATAAGGGTAAAGATGTTTTGTGGCATTTATGGATTTGGAAAAGGCGTATGATAGGGTAGATAGGGGGCAATGTGGCAGATGTTGCAGGTGTATGGAATAGGAGGAAGGTTACTGAAAGCAGTGAAGAGTTTTTATGAGGATAGTGAGGCTCAGGTTAGAGTGTGTAGGAGGGAAGGGGACTATTTCCCAGTAAAAGTGGGCCTTAGACAAGGATGTGTGATGTCACCGTGGTTGTTCAATATATTTATAGATGGGGTTGTAAGAGAAGTGAATGCGAGGGTCTTGGCAAGAGGTGTGGGACTAAAAGATAAAGAAGCAAATACAAAGTGGGAGTTGTCACAGTTGCTTTTTGCTGATGACACTGTGCTTTGGGAGACTCTGAAGAGAAGTTGCAGAGGTTGGTGGATGAATTTGGTAGGGTGTGTAAAAGAAGAAAATTGAAAGTGAATATAGGAAAGAGTAAGGTGATGAGGATAACAAAAAGAATAGGTGACGAAAGATTGGATATCAGATTGGAGGGAGAGAGTATGGAGGAGGTGAATGTATTCAGATATTTGGGAGTGGAAATGTCAGCAGATGGGTCTATGAAGGATGAGGTGAATCATAGAATTGATGGGGAAAAGGGTGAGTGGAGCACTTGAGTCTGTGGAGACAAAGAACTTTGTCCATGGAAGTAAAGAGGGAATGTATGAGAGTATAGTTATACCAACGCTCTTATATGGGTGTGAAGCATGGGTGATGAATGTTGCAACGAGGAGAAGGCTGGAGGCAGTGGAGATGTCATGTCTGAGGTCAATGTGTTGTGTGAATATAATGCAGAGAATTCGGGAGTTTGGAAATTAGGAGGAGGTGCGGGATTACCAAAATGATTGTCCAGAGAGCTGAGGAGGGGTTTTTGAGGTGGTTTGGACATGTAGAGAGAATGGAACGAGACAGAGTGACATCGAGAGTGTATAAATCTGTAGTGGAGGGAAGGCGGGGTAGGGGTCGGCCTAGGAAAGGTTGGAGGGAGGGGGTAAAGGAAGTTTTGTGTGCGAGGGGCTTGGACTTCCAGCAAGCATGTGTGAGCATATTTGATAGGAGTGAATGGAGGCATATGGTTTTTAATACTTGACGTGCTGTTGGAGTGTGAGCAAAGTAACATTTATGAAGGGATTCAGGGAAACCGCCAGGCCGGACTTGAGTTCTGGAGATGGGAAGTACAGTGCCGGCACTCTGAAGGAGGGGTGTTAATGTTGCAGTTTTATAACTGTAGTGTAAAGCACCCCTCTGGCAAGACAGGGATGGAGTGAATGATGATGAAAGTTTTTCTTTTTCGGGCCACCCTGCCTTGGTGGGAATCGGCCGATGTGTTAATAAAAAAAAAAAACATTGAATTTCTGTTTCAGATGCACAAACACATTTCTAATCTTATATAACCTGTTGTTTCTGTCAGGCCTGGTTTTGTCTGAAGTGTAGCATACGTAACAGTAGTACAAATCGATTCACTGGTATTATATCACTGAAACCTGGGGTTGAAATCAGGCGGTCTATCGATCAGTACGATTTGACACTGCTTATACACATGTGGCATAAGCATTATTGTGGCAAAGAAAAGCTACATCTCAGCCACAGTTGTTTCTTTCCACTGGTGTAGACGTGATTTTGGTGAAAGTACAGTGGACCCTTGGAGTTCATTCTGCTCCAAACTCGAACAATTATGTAAGTGTATTTTTGTAAGTGCTCTTGTAAGTGTATTTTTGGAGGTCTAAAAGGACTAATCTAATTTACATTATTCCTTATGGGAACAAATTCGTTCGGTAACGGCACTTGAGCAGCATTCTGGAACGAATTAATGACGAACTCTGTTGGTCCACTGTATTGTGTTTGCCATTGTGTACTCGAAGTAACTGTTGCTCTCCCTAACAATAATTTCCATCTGGGGTTCGTCAAAGAATAATTCAAAGCATTAAAGTTCAGTGGCATTATTCCCAAGTGTACAAGATGGGCGTATTCCACTTTGACTTTCATCAAACTGATGAGGATTGGGAACAAAATTGTCAGCTTCCTGTCAATCCCATTTGCGGTCTGCTGGTGGGTACTGGATATTGGCAGGTGGTTGTAGAGGTTGTAGTTGTGGTGGTGGGTGGGTGAGGGTGGCCTTTGTTGTAGGTCGGGTGAGTCAGTGGCATCGGTGGCAGCATTGCCCACTGCTGAGTGTATGAGAGCTGGTGCCTCACGGCTGGCACCACCACCACCAAATGCATGCGCATTTTTCATCTCAATTGCAACAATATCTTCATTTTCACTATCTCTACCTGTTGTACAGCCACGGGATGTACTCCTAGATGTACTCTTTGCCCTTGGAATAGCATATGGCACACTACCAGAGCGCATATACCGTCGTATATACTGACGCTTCACTGGAGAATATTCCACTTCACTCTCGCTACTGGAACTGTTTTCAAGAGCTTGGAGTTCATATTCACTATCACTATCATCACCATTGCTCACATCTGAGTCCTGGACATGGGAAATTATGAGTTTCCTCTTTTGTTCTGGTACAACTGAACGTGAACAAGACACCACAACACCAGAGGTGGAAGGTTGAGGGTCGTCTGGGTTTTCGTCACTATTACCGGTATTATGGTCATTAGTTTCGGTTACAACCTCCTGAAAACCTTGAAAGTCATCTTCACTGACACCCCCATCTGTATTAGAACTGTCACTGGGGAACAAAAGTGTTCCAATCCGTCGAGGAGTGAGATGTTTTTTACCGCGAGGCATGGTGGACAAGGTGTACTGAAATGGCGTTCCCACAATGCACCACTGAGTGCCCAATTTTTTTCCTACCATGCACAGTGACCGCGCAGACCCATTCTCTCACATCTAGGCCTACCAGCATTTTCCCACTCGATTTGAGGCCACTGGAATTTATGTGTACTAGTACGTCAAACACCCTGGCGCGTAAGACGTACTAGTACGTCAAAAACCCTGAAAGGGTTAAGGACTGAAGGTAGCTTGAAATTGAGCTCAAAATAGCGAAAATGTTAAATTTTTACAGATATTCCAGAGTACACTTGTCCAATACACATTCATCTGGCCAGTCTAATACACATTTTGGAATGCACTGACATTATTTATACAATTATTACAATACTGCAATAGTCTGCATAAAAGTAAATTTTCTATTTTTTGTGTGAATAAAAATTCAAAACGAAAAGCAAGTGTACTATAAGAGGAGCCTGGAGATGTGACTGAGGAGCAGATGAAATTTTTTTTAGTGCCAGGAATGTCTATATTGTTTATTCTGGACCCTTTTTTTTTTCAAATTGACAATTATTGAATTTTGTGTGAAATTTACCAAATTACTGATTTCTGATCACTTTATTGGGTAGTTGAATTGGCCAAAAATAGTGTAAAGTGGGCGAAATTGTCGATGCGTAAATATCGCTGAGACCACTAACTTTGTGAGAGCATGATTCTGTAAGCTTTCCATCAAATTTCGTACTTTTGGTTTCATTACCTTCGGAAAAGATTCTCTTATTATTTCATTAGGTAATTTTTTTTCCTGACTCTGGGAGCAAATTTGCAAACAAGGGTTGTGACACTGAGAGGTTAAAGTCACTTCTCTCTAGTCTTGAATATTGCTATACTGTTTACAGACCCTTTCAAGGCAGGCAAAATTGCAGATCTAGAGAATGTCCACAGAACCTTCACTGTTTATATAAATTCAGTCAAGTGCCTAAATTATTGGGAACATTTGTAGTCCCTCGACATGTACAGTACTCTTTGGGACATAGACAAGAAAGATACCTAAAGGATATTTTCAAAGAGGTCAGTGCCCCTGTAGCCTGGTCCCAGACTATGCCTCCTGGTGGATTAACCAGGCTGTTGCTGCTGGCCTCATGCAATCCACTGTAAGAACCACTGCCCAACTGGTCAGGAACTGATTTGGGAAACTTGTCAAGTTCTCTTTTAAAGACAGTCAGAGGTTTGTTGGTAATTTCCCTCATGCATGGAGAGAAGGCATCAAGTCTGGAACCTCTGACATCGAGTCTCTCTCTTAGTATACTTGTAGTGCCCTGCTCTTTATTGAAGGAGCTCTGCACTGAATGCCAAATTTTTTTGTTTCCCAATGGAATGAGTGACTTTGGTGGGGGTAGGTCAGAGCCTCCAAGAGAAATTTTGTAAGGCAAAATTAGGGCCCCGAGTCTAAGTGAATTTTACATAATTATTTTTCTAAATTAAAATAGTTGAAATTACCAAAAAAAAAAATCAAATTAAAAATCAAAATAAAACATATGTGGGTATGGGGCCCTTCAGAGATTCACAGCCGGGTCCCAGACCAATGTACCGGCTGAACCCCATCTCATAGGCCTTGGGGTAGGTTTGGAGACCAGCCCCACCAGAATTTTCCAGGCATAAATTATGAAATACTTTTCTTGCGTATGTTCCAAAGAATACAGTTGAAGAAACTTAAGCATCCCCCAGTAAGTAGTTCCGATGTTTGAATGTATTCTGGCAATGAAAGTTCTCTATGTTTTCTAGCTCAACAGTCTTGCCTGCCTTGAAGGGAGACATTAATGTACAGCAGTATGGTATTTCAGCCTTGGGAGAACAAGTCACTTAAAGAGTATTATCATTGGCTTGCATCTCTTTGTCTTGAAAATTCTAGATATCCAGTCTATCATTTTTCTTGTGGTAGCAAGAACAACATTGTTGTGATACTTGAATGAGAGATCTTCTGACACCATCATTCCTCAAGTCTTGCACATGGAGCTTTAGCTCTATTGAATTATTTGAGTTTGTCCTGTACAGTGGACCCCGAGTTTCGTAAACCCTGGAAATCGTACAGTTATGTAAGTATAATATTGTAAGTGCTTGTGGAAGTGTATTTTTGGGGTCTGAAATAGACTAACCTACGTCACATTTTTCCTTAAGGAAGTAAATTCGTTCTGTAATAGCGATTGAGCAGACTTCAGGAGTGAAGTTTTTATGAAACTTGGGGGTCCACTGTACTCTGTTTCAGTCCTTATTTCCTCCATTCTTCCATAATAGAGAAACTGAAAGTTGTCCCCATTGATCATCATATTGTCTGAGGTCCACTGAAAAACTTGATTTATATCTGCTCAAAGATTTGCTGTCTTTAACAGATGCCACTCGAATAGAGATTCTGGTGTTATCAGTGCTGTGATGTATGTTCTTGTATATGTCAGATATAAGAATGAGAAACAAGTGGGGTGAGTGCTTTACCTTGCAAGAACAAGGCTTTTCACTGAGGCAACCTCAGACTTCATTCTGTTTATAGCTACTCTCTGATTCTGTTAAGAATCAAATATTCATCTATCCACTTCACTAGTTTTTTCTTTTGCACTCATTCTGTTTATCACACTTTGATCGTACTTGTTGAAGGCTTTTGCAAAATGTATTACATCAGCATTTAGCTTGTGTTCCAGTGCATCCTTTACCATGTCATAATGATCTAACAATTGTGAAAAGCAAGAAACGACCTACTCTGAACTCATACTGTGCTGGATTATACAATTTATGAGATTCCATGTGATTGGTGTTCTTACTTCTTAGGACCTGTTCAAAGATTTTGATAATTTGTGAAATTTAGCAATATTTGTCTGTATTTTTGTGCTTGCTTTACTGCTACTTTTGTGAAGTGGGGCCATATTGGTAGTTTCTAATGACTGTGGGATGTCACCTTTGTCTAGGTTCCTCCGTAGAATACTAAATACAGTGGACCCCCGGATTACGTACTGCTCCAAACTCTAACAATTATGTAAGTGTATTTTTTTAAGTGCTTTTTTAAGTGTATTTTTGGGGTCTAAAGGACTAATCTAATTTACATTATTCCTTATGGGGAAAAAATTTGTTCGGTAACGGCACTTGAACAGCATTCTGGAACGAAATAATGACGTAATCCGGGGTCCCTGTACCTGAAATAGGTTGTTTTTTTCATAGCGATTTTATACTTGACTAAATTTTTTGGGGAAATGGTCTGACAAGAGGCTTGTCAGATGGTGCAAAATACTGAAATGAAAAGCAGGGTTGCAATGAGTACACTAAGAGGTATCTCAAGAAGTGTACAGGGACAAAGTCTCTTCAACACTATTCCTTCATGTATTGGGGAAAAAACCCATTGACCCCTTGCGTTTCAGAAAGGAACTGAATAATTTCCTCAGTTTTTTGGGGTTAGCTGGGCTCCCAGTACATATGTTGGTCTGTGTTTTCAATACCAACAGCTTGGTTATTTGGGATCATCAACCAGTAAGCCTAACTTGACTCAAAAACAACACGATTGCAAAAAAACCCAAACCACATGGGGGTTCAAACCCGGTCAGAAGTCTCAAACTCCAGACGTGTGGGGGAGTAGCATCAAAAAGATCATCAACTAGGTATATTTCAACCCCATAGGAAGGTTAGCATAGGCACACTGTGTCCACAAATGAAATTTTTTACAGAGACCTGCTAGCATGGCCGTGACGAACTCACCAAAGTCCCCTTCAAAACCGTCAACATGACTCAGGAAATCGTAATGACATGATTGCAAACAAACCATCCCCGGGGGGGTCAACCCCGGTCAGAGAGCCAAAAACCCCGACCATCGCAGAAATATATGGTGTAGAAATATACCTAGTTGGATGAATCTTATTGAAGAGGCCCAGTGGCTTACACGCGGTCTGAAGTTTTGAGACACTCTGACCGCGGGTTCGCCCCCCACCTGTGGTATGGTTTGTTTGAATCGTGTCATTACGATTTCGTGAGTCATGTTGATGGTTTTGAAGGGGACTTGAGCTAGGTTCGTCCAGCCATGCTAGGGGGAGATTCATCTGAAAAAACTTGCATTTGTGGACACAGTGGTGCCTATGCTAACCTTCTTATGGTGTAAAATATACCTGTTGGATGAATCTTATTGAAGCTAGCTGGCCCAGTGGCTTCGCGAGGTTTGGAGTTTTGGAACTGCCCCGGGGTTTGAACCCCACCCGTGGTAGGGTCAGTAAGCCTAGTTTAGGACCAGGTCATTGGGCAGTACCCCCCAAAATCATCATTGGAAAACCCTTTTAGGTACCCCACACCAAACTGAAACAAGCCCTTATCATCATATGACACGGTGGGCCTGGGGAACCCGGGGCCGGGCCCCTAATTGCACGAGGACGTTCACAAAGCCTTCGACAGTTGGATGGGGCTTATATTCAAACTGGCCGACCTACCAGGCCACAACGGGCCCTTTCCCTCAGGCTCATATTCAATTTCCTAACAGGCAGAAACATCATCCCCAATTCAATGGCAAATCTGCCAGATATCCCTCAACATTCCTTTTTCCACTTTCATGGGCTTCACACATTCAACCCGGAAAACCCACCCGACCCCACCCCCCAAAATCATATTTAAGTTTCCACCCCCCGGCGCCCCTATCCTTTAACCCGGCAGCCAGCCCCCACACCACTCACTCACTGAGTGTTTTGTTTTTCATTTTTGTTATTAAACTACATAAAAAAAAATGTATGTTGTACTATATTACAATATTTTACTATGTTTTCATTGTTTTATGATTTTCTGGTTCAGTGGTTAAGGAAGCTAAGTAATAAATGTACATACAAATAAAAGGGTTTTCTATCTATTACATTTATTCCAAATTTTATCAGAAACATATAAATTAGAACGTAATAAAGATGAAATGAATAATATATGCCATATTAAGGGGGTAAGAAGGCAGACTGTACAATAAAGATGTTCACATCAGGGTAACATCCTAAATCACCTGGTTTAAAAACAAATGAAAAAAAGCATTTATTATTTTTTGAATAATAATTTATAATAAAAGATCTGGAACACTTTAAATTATCAGTATTTGGTAGCTGACATTTAGAGCACTCCACAGCAATTATTATTATTATTCTTATTATTTATTATTATTTATTATTATTTATTATTTCCTTTCAATATATTTTGGGGAAAAATTAATAATAATAATAATAATAATAAATTCTGTGGGGTCTCTAAAGTCATTTCCAAATACTGATAACATTTAAAGTGTTCCAGATCAATTATTATAAATTATTATTATTCTAAAACAATAAATGCTATTTTTGCATTTGTTCTTATAACAAGAGGTTTTGGCATGTTTTCCCCGATTAAAAATCTCTTATGGGGGGGTCTGCCTGCCCCTACCCCCCTCTATAATATGGCTTTTATTATTTCAGCATCATTACAGTTCTAGATTTATCTGTTTCTGATATCAATTTGGGGAAAAAATGTAATAGAAACCTTTAATAATATTAGTGTAATTACACATTTTAAGCGTTAAGGCTAAATCCCCCAATATACATTCACAGAACTACTCACCTCTCCCTCCCACTGCTCCCCCCACTTCGTAATGATGTTAGATGGTGAATTTAATGTATTTTTTTGTAAGCTTAACTCGTACGTGTATTTTACTTTTTTTTTGTTTTCTGTAATATATGAGTTATGCAAATTAAAATAAAGTTATGAAGTTGGAGTTTCATTTTTTTTTTTAATTATACATATTTAATTAACATTTCGCATCATTACAAAGGGGCAGAGCTACAGCAGAGGGAGAAGAACGGTGTCAGTAACTTTATTCCCCCTGACACTTCACAACACTATAAAATACGTATTGTATAATTATACTATTACAGGCCTCCCCCCACAACCAGCTCATGTCAAAATAACATGTATATAAGTGGACCCCCGGTTAACGAAAGGTTCCGTTAACGTAGTTGGAAAAAGTTTTTTTCGTAATCAGTTAGCGAAAATTCCCGGACCGAAAAATATTAGACGTGTCCCCCCTGGGAAAAGCAGGCGCCCGTGGCGTTGTTTACCATTGAGAGAACATTACCTAGCGTGCTCTTTCAAAATTCACAAAATTAGGTGTCTTTTTTGGGGGCTTAGTGATTGTCACTGTGAAATAAATCACCATGGGTCCAAAAAACTTTTTGTGGCACCCCCGTGGAGCAGGCATGAGGGGGTGTAGCATTCATGCAGAATGTAGCATTCTAGGGAGTGTAGCAGGCATGCGGGGGGGGTAGCTTCATGCAGGGGGTGTAGCAGGCATGCAGGAAGTTGCAGGCATGCAGGGAGTGCAGGCATGCAGGGGGGCAGCAGGCATGCAGGAGTGCAGCAGGCATGCAGGGAGTGCAGCATTCATGCATTAAAAAAGAAAAAAAAGGGGAAGTAACCCCAGAAAACTTGTTACCTGAAGCCCTTTTTGGGGGGGATTCCCTTCCAACCATTAACACCCTCCCCCTGTCAGCAACTCTACCTTCCAGATGCCTGCAACTTTCAATAAAGGTAAGTACAGTGGCCCGGGGAACAATCCCCCGAAATCGTGCAATTATGTAAGTATAATTTTGTAAGTTCTGTGGAATTTATTTTTGGGGTCTGAAATGAAAATACGTAAATTTTTTCCTTAAGGGAGTAAATTCGTGGGAATGGCACTTGAGCAGACTTCAGGAGTGAATTTTTTACAAAACTGGGCCCACTGTAAATGTTTTTTTTTTTTTTTTAGTGATTATTTTTTTTTGGAAATAATTAATTGTATTTACATTATTTCTTATGGGAAATAAGGTTTTAGATAACGAAAGATTCAGATTAAGTAATAGCTCCTGGACCAGATTAATTTTGTTAACCGAGGGTCCACTTAGTACATTATTTTTTTTTTGTGTTTTATGATTGTTCATGGTTCAATAGGTTAAGGAAGCAGTATTGTATTATATTTCCTACAATATATTGGGGCACCAAACATTCACGATTTTTTAACATTCACAAAGGGTCTTGATCCCCCAACCCTCCCAATGTTGAGGGGGGCCTTACCATTCACCCCAACAGCTGGAGTACCACAAGGCTCATGCCTTAGCCCTATACTTTTCAATATTTTTTTAAATGACCCCCACAACCTGAACACAATGATACCATCATCACCCAATTTGCAGAATACGTTATACATGTAGGGATCCACCCCCATATAGGTGCAACTAAATACAGGGGAGAATAGAGAAAATGAAAGGAATTACGAAGAACAGCTAACTGGGAGAAAAAGTGGAGAATCACAACTAACCCAGAAAAGTCCTCATCAGCACCATTTGCCCCCCCATAGGGCAAAGGATATCTCCATAAAAAGGGTCACGGGGTTTATATCAGAAACCCCAACAAGATCCGGGATACGAGATCACAGACTACTTACCCACTTCTCCCTCTCTAAAAAGTGAACCCAGCTAAAAAAACCCGCCGGCCAACTATTCAGATTCAAAGAAGCCCCCCCCCACAAAGAAACACCTCATAAAGATGATCAGACCATTGTTAGAATACCCCCTTTTACACATATCACTAACAAAAACCAACATGCTGCGGGTTTGGGTCCCGAACAAAGCCCTCCGATTTATCACTGGAACCAGACTCAGAGACAGAATCAGGATGGAAGACCTGCATATCCAACAAGACATCACTGCAATTAATGTCAGAATAGACAAACTAAAAAAAGACAGTTTAAAGGCATGCAAGAACTCTATGTACCTGATAGAAAACCCCCCCAACCATTAAACACTACTGACTATGTCATCAACACTCCTCCCCCTCAACC
>WNWK01049767.1:0-13093 GCA_009830355.1 Cherax destructor
AACTTTGACTATTGGAAGTCATCCATTACCATCTTCAGTATCATATCGTTCCAGACCATGGGCGAACTCTTCTCCATGCTGAAGGACTGAACATTGAAACTTTTTCCCCCAGGGTTGATGGACCTATAACATCATCTTTACCACACCATTCTCTTGCTGCCTTCAATAATTTCTCCTCTTTATTTTACTGAAGTGTGGAGGAAAGCATTATCCAAAAAATTGGGCATATATTAGAGGAAAAGTTTTGCCACTAGTAGATTCTTCTATCTAATACAGAATAGCTAAGACAAGTATAAATAGTGAGGGGGTAAGCAGCAAGGGTATGTTTTGTGTACAACCGTGATGTGGGGGTTGGGTGTGAAAGGATCTGTCAACATCTGATATGGATTCGGAGTCCTCTGTAATATGATATTCAAACCCAACCCCATCTCACCACAGTTATCTACTGCTACCCCCCGCTCATGCCACCTGACTGCTGTTACTAAATCTCTTTATTACTACTGAAGAAGCAACTAGTGCTGTTTTTACATAAGTGTTTCCCCACATCTTGTTAGAATCACCTTACCTTTTTCCCCCGATTGCTGAAGACTACCGCGTAAGAAAAACCTTGCAACAACTGTTACAAATTTTCTTATTCTTCAGCTTGTTGATATTTTACACCATTTCAAACCCCCCTATATTACTATTTCAATGACTCTCTAGCAGCCTGTGACTGATGTTACAGCATTTTCAAACATTGCTGCAAATAATATATTAACCAACTGTTTTCTAATAATAAAAAATTTCAAATGAGACTCGAAACATATCTAAATCCCATACGTCAAATGATGTATACATAAGAAAAACCTGTCGGGATCTTGAAAAAGGGTAAAAGAATACAAGCCCCTAGTCAGGGACGGTCAAAGGTTCTGCAGTTTTCAACACATTAAAATAATCACACTTCAGTAAATTGAGAAGACTCCAACACTAGTCACAAGATGGAAGACCCATACAAATAGAAATCAATTGCAGCTTCAGCCCTGCAAACGTTTAACATTTTAAAAGAAAAATCTCAAACCAGATTTATTGATTTGACACCGTCACATCAACACCTTAAACAAGAGTTGCTATTAGAACAGCAGACCTTATGGAGCGCTCCTCAGTTCCTTTGTTCTTATGCTCATAGCATATTTTCCCGAAACTCTCACACCCCTGTAAAGGACAAGATAATACGAGAGGTCATCGGTATACCTTCACTTCCCTAAAAGGGTAACCAACTATGTGATGTCATCAACAACATATAGGGACCCATGGCTCTCTGCCCTTCTTTACCTACCCCTATAAATACCTGCTCTCTGTCATTCCTTTGTGTCTGAAGAGAACCTCATCTGTAGGTAAAAATATACACACTACAATTCTCTCATATTTTTGTCTCATGCGGTTTGACTCGCTCATTGATCACTGTTTATTACACTTTGTTTCACCAGTCCAGTACAACACACACACACACACACACACACACACACACACACACACCACACGCACGCGCGCTCACAAGCCACACACGCACAAAAACTCACTCATGGCATTAAGAAGAGTTACGATAAGGCTCTTGGAGCCCTGAGATAATGAACCTAGTAGCAGCCAGCGAAGAGCTGGTGCCGGAGATGAGAATCGATCCCTGCAAACACATGGATGACTGTAAATAGGCGAGTTCAAAAAACACAAAAACAGACTCCACAAAAATACACACACAGGAGCTGTAATATACCTTTTTGCAACCACAAATGGTGAGGCACACCCTGTATACATGCACACAGGTGAACACACACACACACACACAAAGGAAAAGATTAAATGGGAAAACCAGAAGACCAGAAAGAGCCCTGGTTTACCCAAAGGTCGGAGGCGAAGACTCGGGTGTCAGAGAATGGAAAATCAGAAGGCAAAGAACCCAGGTAAACAAGGAGATTAGTCGAAGAGCTGAAACAGTATGCACAGGTACGGAGGGGCCCAGAAACAGTACGAAAATGACATAGCATCAAGAAAGTCAAGTCTGACCCAAAACTGATGTACAGTACATCAGAAGGAAGACAAGTCAAGGACCAGGTGATAAGGCTGAGGAGAGAAGATGGGAACTCACAAGTAATGATCAAGAGGATGTGAGGAGCTCAACTAAAGATTTAGGGAAGTATTCACAGTGGAGGCAGGAAGGCAGCTGGGTAGACAGGACGGGGTGTGTCACCAACAAGGGATGTATCAAGTGCTGGAGGGCATACACAACTGAGGGAGGTGAAGCAGTTACTCCAGTGACCTTGTACCTCAAAGGCGATGGGCCCGGACAATATCTCCCCGTGGGTCCTTCGGGAAGGAGCTGAGGTTCTGGTGTGCCACTTACCATAATATTCAACACATCCCTTGAAACTGGGCGGCTACCTGAGATATGAAAAAAAGGCCAACGTAATCCCCATCTTTAAAAAAGGAGACAGAAAGGAGGGACTAAATATAGACCGTGTCACTTACGTGTATAGTGTGCAAAGTCTTGGAAAAAATCCTCAGGAAAAGAATGGTGGAGCATCTGGAGCAGAACAGGATAATCAACCCAGACAGCACGGATTCAGGGAAGGCAAATCCTGTGTAAAAACCTCTGGAGTTCTATGATAAAGTAAAAGAGGTAAGGCAAAGAGAGAAGGGTGGGTTGACTGCATTTTCCTGGACTGCAAGAGGCCTTCGACACAGTTCCTCATATGAGATTAGTAAAGAAGTTGGAAGACCAAGCGTGTATAACAGGAAGGGCACTGGAATGGATCAGGGAATATCTCACAGGGAGGCAACAAACCGGGCATGGCCCCGCGAGGGAAGGTACGGGGCGCCTGTGACGAGCGGTTAGCAGGGGCCCAATCCTAGGACCAATGCTATTCTTGGTTTTGTGAATGACATAACGGAAGGGATAAACTCAGAAATGTCTCTGTTCGCAGATGATGTGAAATTAATGGGGGGAAATACATCGGATGAAGACCAACGGACTTCAAAGAGACCTGGACAAGCTTGACTCTGGTCTAGCAACTGGCTTCTCAATTTAACCCCACCAAATCCCAAAAGCCCATAAAAGACCCGGAGAAGGGAAAGAAGACCGCTGACAGAGTACAGGCAAAGGTGGACAAAGGCTACAAATCTCACCAAAGGAGAAAGACCTTGGGGTGGTATAACCCAACCCCCACGTTCTGGAAACACACATCAACCAGATAACCGCGGCAGCATATGGGCGACTGCAAACCTAAGATTAGCGTTCCGTTACCTTAACAAGGAATCGTTCAAGACACTGTACACCGGTACGTCAGGCCCATACTAGAGTATGCAGCACCAGTCTGGAACCTACACCTGGTAAGCATGTCAGAAATTAGAGAAAGTGAAAAAGGTTTGCGACAAGGCAAATTCCACAACTCAGGGGACTGCCCTGAAGAAAGGTTAGGGAAATAGGAAACCCCAACACTGGAGGACAGAAGGGTTAGAAGCATTAACGACATACAAAATACTGCGGGAATTGACAAGGTAGATAGTGACAGGATGTTCCAGAGGGGAACACAGACACAAGGGGACACAACTGGAAGCTGAAGACTCAGATGAGTCAAAGGGATGTTAGGAAGCACTTCTTCAGTCATAGAGTAGTTAGGAAGTGGAATAGTCTAGAGAACGATATAGTGGAGGCGGGAACCATACAAGTTTTAAGACAAGGTATGATAAAGCTCATGGAGCAGGGAGAGGGAGAACCCAGTAGCGGATAGCGAAGAGGCGGGGCCAGGAGCTGAGTCTCGACCCCTGCAACCACAATTAGATGAGTACAATTGGGTGAGTACATACATACACACACACCACGCAAACACGACAGAATATGAACAGAATGACAACAGCTGAGGGAAAAGACACAGAAACGAAAGGGGCTAGGAAGAGGAACAAGGACAGAGTCAGCAGAAGACAACCAGAGACAACATGGGATCGAGTCCTCGCCTAGTCGCAATATTGTTATTGATATATATATATATATATTATCTGAAATAGATGCATTTCCCTTGGATATTTTTAAAAATTGTTTGACACATAGAGTAAAAACTGATGAATTTGAATAGGACTTATGTAATGTTCTTATGCAATATTAAACACATGTACATCTTTTAAATAAATATTTAGTAAACTTTTACTGTTCAGCATATACAGTGGCAACTGCCAGGGCATTTGTTTACTACTGCTGGCTTCAGGTGTGTGGTGGGGGGTAGGAAAAGGTTACTACTCGCAGCCACTGCCAATAGTATTCAACTTGGGAATTAACAAAAAAAATAGACTATGGACACATAATTACCTCTACTGTAGGAGTCCTGCATTTCGTTGTTTGCTAAAGGATGGGGAGAATTTGGCTGATCGGAGATGAAAGAAGGCATTTGACTGCTTTTGATAAGAATACTTAACAACATTAACAGCATTCATAATCCATGGTTCCCTCCTCACCTCAGGTACAAAACATCTTTCTCCCTCTTATGTGGGTGTTATAAATTTCACAGTATATTCATTTCATTAAATATTCATTAAATATTCAATTCACTTTAACACACAAAATAAGCAATATGATAATTCTGTAGAACACCCATACCCCGCCCCCTCCCACACACACATACTGACATGATCCAAATTATAGATTTCAACACTTGTAAGAATCCCATTGTGTGTGGTTGAAAATATTAGGAAACACGATAAGCTTTAATTCTCACTGTGTAACTATCATACAGAATAGAGTACCAGAACATTGTAGATGAATCAAATTTTGTTAACTAAAAAAAGGAACTTAGAAACACATTTGCATATGCACGGGAGCGTGCGCGCGGAACAACACACACACACACACACACACACACACACACACACACACACACACACACACACACACACACACACAACACACACACACACACACACGATGTAAAAATAATGCGAAGAATTAAAGCAGACGAGGATCAGGTAGGACTACAAAAAGGATCTAGAGACAGGAAGCATGGTCCAACTACTGGTTCCTGGAGAAAAAATGCAAAATCATGAAGACTGGGGAAAGTCAAAGACAAGTTGGGATAGCCCCATCACTGAAAAGATGCTTGCTTAGTGTCAGAAACGCCTTCCACCTGAACAAAAATTAATGGAAAAATAAATGATAAATAAATAAGCAGAGGATATTAAATAAAGATGGGTTTTATTGGATTATACTTAAAATTAAAAAAAAAAAAGGCCGTAGTTGTTCTGGTCTGTTGATGAATCAGGGAGTATGCAATGACAAGATGTTGGAGAAATGATGTTGGTCTCCTCCAGGTTGAGGTTAAGACTGCGGGTAGAAGGTAGAGTCTCCGATGTTATTGTCTCCTGCGACCAAGAAGTTGGAGCACCACACGATGTCAAAGGTGAGATTCCAAACACAACACCCTCTAAAGCTCGCAAGTTACAGAACTTGACTTAGAGGAGTTGACGTGAATTCCCAAGAAAATCTTGCTCACTCGTCTAGCGTCATCCTGAAACCAGTCCAGGAGCAGAGCTGATGGTAAAAGAAAATATTCTGGTTACCATAGGCTTGTAAAACATTTAAGATATAAAAGGTGTTCCATAATGTCCAAGTCCTACTGGTAACCGAAGAAAACATGGTAATCAAACACAAGAAATACTCCTGGTAGTTCGCCTTACCTGATCGGAGAAGAGTGAAGGTGAAGTGACTTTCCACTCCCCAGCAGACACCAGGTAAGAGTCATACTATCAGGGTGAAAGTAAAACCCTCAGCAGACAACCGGGAACAAGAGTTTTGCCCCAGCCGCTAGATGGTAGTGCGGGCTGTAACTCATTAATGATACTCCCGGCTGACTGAACAACCGTAACCCTATTTACACTACTTTTCCCTCACATTAGGTCTGTAACATCAGACAAGAGCTGTCCGTCTCCTAGCTGTGGTCACGTCACTCTGGGGACTTCCTCCAAACAGTTCCCATTTCGGCAATGGGAACACGCCTAGGCCCTAAGATCCTTCGTATTGCAGTGGCTCTGCCCTTGCTGCCCCAATTCACACAAAATATACGTGGATTTGCTTCGATGCCGGCCGACCAATATGGTCACATGGTCTAAACTGTTCCAAAACCAAGGGCTGGCATGCAAGACACAATGAAATCAACGACATCATAAAGAGAACCCTTGCTACAGCTGGATGCCCAGCCTAGAGAGCCCCGATCACTAACAGTCAACAATACCCACAACCCAGCAAACCGCCCTGATGGGATCATCTATCCTTGGGAGAATGGCAAGCTCTTAGCATAGGACTATACCTGTGTGTCGACTGGCTGACACCTACATCCATCATCGTCGGGCGACAGGGAGGAGCTGCTGACAACAGAGAGAGATACAATATCGGCAAGTACAGGGACATAAGCCAACAGTATCAATTTGTCCCAGTGGGATCAGAGACCTTGGGAAAAAAAATGCAACGTTTCCTTAAAGAACTGGGTTCCAGACTCATCGAAACCACCAGGGACCCAGGGCAGCCACTTTCATGTTCCAGTGCCTCAGCGTGGCCATCCAGAGGAAAATGCATGCTGCATACTGGCCTCACGTCCGGCTTCGGAGGAGCTGTAGGAGATTCATAATCTATGATATATTGTACCAATGTATTCATATTCATGTTCGTTTTCTGTCTAATGTATTCTGTCTATTAATAAAGCACTCATGTAATATATACAGGGTGGTAGGAAAAAATATTCAAGCAGCTCTGGGAGAACCTCGAGTTTTCCCTGAGGTACGTTGTGTCTTCTCTGAGGATGAGGGTCCCCAGTAAATTTCTAAGGATTGGTACCTCCCAATAATATATATATATATATATATATATATATATATATATATATATATATATATATATATATATATATATATATATATATATATATATATATAGTGTGTGTGTGTCGTGACGATTAGGTAAAACTTGCAAATTTGGCTTAAATAGCAACGCTCACCTTGCCATATAAGGCAAGTGAAAATTTTGTATGCAATAATTTCCGAAAATCATTCTGAACATAACGAAAAAATATATTTCATTGTGGTTGTTTATTATTAAATTAATGTTAACGTATCTAAAAATATATTTAGTTGGGTTAGGCTAAATTAAATTGTGCTTGTTGTAATAAGGTTAGGTAGGTTTTCAAAGTTTTTCTTGGAGACAAAATTATAAATTCTTACATTAACATAAATGAAAAATATATATATTTAAACGTATAGAAAATTTTAGAAAGACTTAATTTTAGATGAGTTCTTGCTAATTGACCAGTTTTACCTAATCGGCACGACATATATATATATATATATATATATATATATATATATATATATATATATATATATATATATATATATATATATATATATATATATATATATATATTCATTGCCGATTGGAAATAAACTTTTTTGCGATTTTGGCTTAAATAGCAACGCTCACCTTGCCATATAAGACAAGTGAAAATTTGTGTATGCAATAATATCGCAAAAATCATTCTGAACATAACGAAAAAATATATTTCATTGTGTTTGTTTATTATTAAATTAATGTTAACGTATCTAAAATATATTCGTTGGTTACTAAATTAAATTGCGCTTGTTGTAATAAGGTTAGGTAGGTTTTCAAAGTTTCTCTTGGTACAAAATTATAAATTCTTACATTAGCATAAATGAAAAAATATATCTTTAAACGTATAGAGAAAATTTTAGAAAGGACTTAATTTTAGAAGAGTTCTTGCTAATTGACCAGTTTTACCTAATCGGCACATATATATATATATGTCGTGCCGATTAAAACAATTGCATTTAGACCAAATAGCAACGCTCACCTTGCCATATAAGAAAGTGAAAATTTGTGTATGCAATAATTTCCCAAAATCATTCTGAACATAACGAAAAAAAATATATTTCATTGTGTTTGTTTATTATTAAATTAATGTTAACGTATCTAAAATATATTTAGTTGGGTTGAGCTAAATTAAATTGAGCTTGTTGTAATAAGGTTAGGTAGGTTTTCAAAGTTTCTCTTGGTACAAAATTATAAATTCTTACATTAACATAAATGAAAAAATATATCTTTAAACAGTATAAGGAAAATTTTAGAAAGGACTTAATTTTAAATGAGTTCTTGCTAATTGACCAGTTTTACCTAATCGGCACGACAATATATATATATATATATATATATATATATATATATATATATATATATATATATATATATATATATATATATATATATATGTCGTCCGATTAGGTAAAATTCGAAAAGTCATTAAAATAAGTTATTTCTAAAAATTTTCTCTTAACTGTTAAAGATATATTTTTCTTATGTTAAAAAGAATTTATATTTTTCCAAAAACCCTACCTAACCTTATTACAACAAGCCTTTGGTAGCTAACCTAAATATTAGATACCATTAATTTAATAATAAACAAACACAATAATATTTTTCGTTATGTTCAAGTGATTTTGGCGAAGTATTACACAAATTTCACTTGTCTTTATGGAAGAAGCTTGCTATTTAAGCCAAAATCGCAAGTTTTTATCGCACGACATATATATATATATATATATATATATTAGGTTATTGTAACCACGAACGAGTGGTATTGATCAATAACTACCTGCACTAGCCAGGGTCGAACCCATGATGCTTTGGCTCGCCTCGTGATGAGCGAAAACTCATGTATGGTTCAGTGCACTAGAGCGTCACGTGTTTTCGCTCATCATGAGGCGGGCAAAGCATCATGGATTCGACCTGGCTGGTGCAGTATAGCTATTGATATAAGTATAAGTATATAATGTCGTTGCCAAATAGGTAAAATTGGTCATTTGTAAGAACTCATTAAATAAGTCTTTCTAAATTTTCTTTTAGCTTAAAAATATATTTTTTCCATTTATGTTATGTAAAAAATAATTTTTGTTCCAAAAAAACCTTAGAAAACTTACCTAACCTTATTAAACAAACGCAATTTAATTTAGCCTAATTCAACTAAACATATTTTAGATAAGTTTCCAATAATTTAATAATAAGCAAACACAATGAAACATTTTTTTTCCGTTAGGTTCAGAATGATTTATGCGAAATTATTGCGTAGGGTGATAGGGTGGATACGGGAAAACACTGGCAAATGTTGCAAGGATATTGAATATATAGTAAGTTTCTAAATGCTGTGAAGAGTTCTTATGAGAATAGTGAAGCTCAGTTTACGGTGTGTAGGAGAGAAGGGAGATTACTTTCCTGTAAAAGTAGTTCTTTGTCAGGGGTGTGTAATGTCCCCATGGTAGTATAACATATTTATAGAGTTCTAAAAGAAGTAATGGGGAGGGGGGATGGAATTAAATTATGGGGAATCAAATATAAAATGGGAGTGGACGAGTTTGATAGGGTGTGTGAAGAAAGAAAGTTTAAAATGAACATATGTAAGAGTAAGGGTATCAAACGAGTTAAGTAAAGAAAAATTGGGAGGGAGTATGGAAGAAATGAATGTGTTCAGATATTTTGGAGTAGATTTGTTAACAGATGGGTTTATGAAGGACGAGATTAACCATAGAACTGATAAAGAAAAAAAGGTGTGTGGTGCATTCTGATGTCTGTGGAGACGAAACACATTATCCATGGAGGCAAAGAAGGGAATATAAGACATTATAGTGGAACCAACACTCTTATATGGGTGTGAAGCTTGGGTTGTGAATGCTGCAGCGAGCAGGCCGGAGGCAGTGGAGATGTCGTGTCTAAGGGTAATGTGTCTTGTAAATATTATGCAGAGAATTCGTAGTGTGGAAATTAGAATGTGTGGAGTTACAAAAACTATTCAGAGAGGTGAAGAGGGGTTACTGATGTGGTTTGGTCATTTACAGAGGTTGGGTGTATAAATCTGTAGTGGAGGTGGGTAGAGGTCATCCTAGGAAAGGATGGAGGGAGGGGGTAAAGGAGGTTTTGTGTGCAAGAGGCCTGGATATGCAGCAGACATGTGTGAACGTCTTAGATAGGAGTAAATGGAGTCGAATAATTTTCGGGACCTGACAAGCTGTTGGAGTGTGAACCGGGTAATATTTTGTGAATGGATTCAGGAAAACTGGTTAGCCGGACTTGAGTCCTAGAGGTGCGATGAACAATGCCTGCATTTTAAAGGAGGGGTTTGAGATACTACCTGTTTCGAGTGGCATCTAAACTGTCATATCTAGACATTTCTGCATAGACAGTTATTATGTGTGAATGATGGTGAAAGTGCTGAATGATGGTGAAAGTGCTGAATGATGGTGAAAGTGCTGAATGATGGTGAAAGTATTTTTGTTTTTTGGGTCACCCTGCCTCGGTGGGAGGCAACCACCCAGGGAGGTACTACCGTCCAGCCAAGTAAATGTGAAATGGAAACCTGTAATTGTTTTACATGATGGTAGGATTGCTGTTGTACCTTAATGTCTCGTAAACATGTAGGATAACAGGTATATCTTGCTACTTCTAATTACACTTAGGTCACAATACACAGGCATGCACACGCATATAAATACACACCTATCTGGGTTTTTCTTCTTTTTTCTTAATAATTCCTGTTCTGCTTTATTTGGAAAAGAATTTTTCTCCATAAGCCATGCGTGTCGTACGACGAGACTAAAATGCCGGGAGCAATGGGCTAGTAACTCCTTCTCCTGTATGAAATTCTAAAAATGAGAAGAAGAATAACTTTATAAATCTGGGATGCTTGAATGTGCGTGGATGTAATGCAGATGATAGAGATGATTGCTAATTCTGTGAATGAAAAAAAGTTGGATGTCCTAGCTCTAAACAAAACAAAACTGAAGGGGGTAGGGGAGTGTTAGTGGGGAAAAATAAATGGGATTAAGTCAGGCGTATCAGAGAGAGAGTTCGAGCTAAGAAAGGGGTAGCTTTAAAGTTGAAGGATCAGTTACGGAAGGAGAAGAGGGAATTTAAATAATTAAATTCAAGGATTATGTGGATTAAGTTAGGGGTTGGATGGGAAAATTGGGTCATAATAAGTGTGTATGCATCCGGAGACGAGAGGACTGTAGAGAGAAGAGAGAGATTTTGGAAGATGTTAAGCGAGTGTGTTGAAACTTTTAAACTAAGTGAGATAGTAATGTATGGGACCTAAGTGCAAAGTAGGAGAACACGTATTTATAGTTGGGTTGTAAAATAAGTGAATGCTCGGGTGTTTGCAAGAGAAGTGGGGTTAAAAGATAACGAATCTAACTCAATGTGGGAGTTGTTACATTTTCTCTTTGCTGATGACACTGTGCTTTTGGAATTCTGAATGGAAGTTGCAGTGGTTGGTGAATGAGTTTGATAGAGTATGTAAAAGAGGGAAATTAAAGCGAATATACGAAAGAGTAAGGTGATGAGGATACCAAAAAATTTAGGTAAATGAAAAAACTGGATATCAGGGTTGAGTATGGAGGGGGTTAGTGAATTCAGATATTTGGGAGTGGACGTGTCCCGCATATGGGTCTATGAAAGATCAAGTGAATTATAGAACTGATGAGGGAAAAAGGTGAGTGGTGCCTAGGGGGTCTGTGGGGCAAAGAACATTATCCATGGAAGCAAACATACATACTCTACGCCTTACCTAACCTGAACCTCGGTATCCTCGTAAAGACTCTTCTCTGCTTTCAAGTAACCCCCACCTCCTATTCCATCATTTGCAACATCTGCACCATTGCCCCCTATCCACCTTATCCAAACGCCTTTTCCAAATCCATAAATGCCACAAAAACCTCTTTCTCTTATCAAATACTGTTCACCTATAGTTTCATTGCAAACACTTGGTCTTTTACCCCTCCTCCCTACCATTCCTAAAGCCTCCTTGTTTTTCACCCTGCTGTTCGTCTTATTCTTAATTCTTTCATTAATAACTCTACCATACACTTTTCCAGATACTCAACAGACTTATTCCCTAAAATTTTTACACTCTCTTTTGTCCCTTTTTGCCATACAAAGGAACTAGCATCCCTCCCCAGTCTATAAGTACCTTACCCTCTTCCATATATGTATGCATATAAATATATATATATATATATATATATATATATATATATATATATATATATATATATATATATATATATATATATATATATATTTTTTATTTTATTAACACATCGGCCATTCCCACCCAAGGCGGGTGGCGAAAAAGAAAAACGGGCATCATCATTCACTCCATCACTGTCTTGCCAGGGTGTGCTTTACACTAAGTTATAAAAGGCCCAACATTCCCCCTCCCCAGGTGCGGGCACTGTCTTCCCATCTCCAGGACTCAAGTCCGGCCTGCCGGTTTCCCTGAATCCCTTCATAATTGTTACTTTGCTCACCTCCAACAGCCGTCAAGTATTAAAAACTATTTGTCTCCATTCCTCCTCTCAAATACGCTCACCCCATGCTTGCTGGAAGTCCAAGCCACTCGCCCCAAAACTTCCTTTACACCCTCCCTCCAACCTTTCCTAAGGCCGACCCACCCCGCCTTCTCTCCACTAGTTTATACACTCTCAAGTTTTTTCTGTCTGTTCCATTTCTCTACATGTCCGAACCACCTCAACAACCCCTCCTAGCTCTCCCCGGATAATGTTTTGGTAATCCCCACCTCCCCTAATTTCCAAACTCCGTTCTCCTGCAATATTCCACCACACATTGACCTCAGACATGACATCTCCACTGCCTTGCCTTCTCCTCGTTGCAACATTCATCACCCATGCTTCCCCACTTATATAAAGTGTTGGTATAACTATACTCTCATACATTCCCTTCTTTCTTTAAAGGACAAAGTTCTTTGTCTCAAAGACTCAAGTGCTCCACTCCCCCTTTTTCCCCATCAATTCTATGATTCACCTCATCTTATGGGCCCATCTGCTGACATGTCCACTCCAAATATCTGAATACATTCACCTTCTCCATACTCTCTCCCCCCAATCTGATATCCAATCTTTCATCACCTAATCTTTTTGTTATCCTCTTTACCTTACTCTTTCCTATATTCACTTTCAATTTTCCTTTTCCCTACCCCAAAATTATCCACCAACCTCT
>WNWK01049768.1:0-7500 GCA_009830355.1 Cherax destructor
GTGTAGTGGGACAGAACAATAAGTGTAGTGGGACAGAACAGTAAGTGTAGTGGGACAGAATAATAACACTAGTGGTTCAGATTCAGATTATTTTATTTCTGTGTAAAGATTACAATGTGTGGTTTACATTTATAAGACAATAATTACAAAGATGGCCATTAGCATGCCTAGCATGCCTGGGTATGCTAGGCATTTCGCGCAGACTTAATACTGGTTCTTAATCTATATTACAAATTTCAAATGAATACAAATTTCAAATGATTAACTAGATTTACAATAGTGAGGTAGTTCAGAATATTTAGATTGTAAAATTAGTAATGAGAATGTTTTTCTCTTGGCATGTTACATAGTTTCTCTTAGAGCTCCTATATTGGAGTATATCAGGCAAACTTAAGTCTAGTTTGAGATTTATTAGACAATAGCTATATTCGGGATTTTGTGTTTACTGTCCTTTGGGTCAGTGTTGGTGTAGATGAGGAGGATGTGTACTCACCTAATTGTACTCACCTAATTGTGGTTGCAGGGGTCGAGACTCAGCTCCTGGCCCCGCCTCTTCGCTGTCTGCTACTGGGTCTCTGCTCTCCCTGCTCCATGAGCTTTATCATACCTTGTCTTAAAACTATGTATGGTTCCTGCCTCCACTATATCTTTCTCTAGTCCATTCCACTTCCTGACTACTCTGTGGCTGAAGAAATGTTTCCTGACATCCCTTTGACTCATCTGAGTCTTCAGCTTCCAGTTGTGTCCCCTTGTTTCTGTGTTCCCTCTCTGAAACAACCTGTCACTATCTACCTTGTCAATTCCCCGCAGTATTTTGTATGTCGTTATCATGTCTCCTCTGACCCTTCTTTCCTCCAGTGTTGTTAGTCCTATTTCCCTCAACCTTTCTTCATAAGACAGACCCCTGAGTTGTGGAACTAACCTTGTCGCAAACCTTTGCACTTTCTCTAGTTTCTTGACGTGCTTGACCAGGTGTGGGTTCCAGACTGGTGCTGCATACTCTAGTATGGGCCTGACGTATACGGTATACAGTGTCTTGAACGATTCCTTGTTAAGGTAACGGAACGCTAATCTTAGGTTTGCCAGTCGCCCATATGCTGCCGCGGTTATCTGGTTGATGTGTGCTTCCGGAGACGTGCTTGGTGTTATACTCACCCCAAGGTCTTTCTCCTTTGATGAGGTTTGTAGCCTTTGTCCACCTAGCCTGTACTCTGTCAGCGGTCTTCTTTGCCCTTCTCCGATCTTCATGACTTTGCATTTGGTGGGGTTAAATTCGAGAAGCCAGTTGCTAGACCAGATGTCAAGCTTGTCCAGGTCACTTTGAAGTCCTGCTTGGTCTTCATCCGATGTGATTCTCCTCATTAATTTCACATCATCTGCGAAAAGAGACACTTCTGAGTCTATCCCATCCGTCATGTCATTCACATATAGCAAGAATAGCACTGGTCCTAGGACTGACCCCTGCGGTACACCACTCGTCACAGGCGCCCACTGTGATACCTCATCACGCACCATGACCCGTTGTTGCCTCCCTGTGAGGTATTCCCTGATCCATTCCAGTGCCCTTCCTGTTATACACGCTTGGTCTTCCATCTTTTTTACTAATCTCATGTGAGGAACTGTGTCAAAGGCCTTCCTGCAGTCCAAGAAAATGCAGTCAACCCACCCTTCTCTCTCTTGCCTTACCTCTGTTACTTTATCATAGAACTCCAGGAGGTTTGTTACACAGGATTTGCCTTCCCTGAAACCGTGCTGTCTGGCGTTGATTAACCTGTTCTGCTCCAGATGCTCCACCATTCTTTTTCTGATGATTTTCTCCAAGACTTTGCACACTATACACGTAAGTGACACCGGTCTGTAGTTTAGTGCCTCTTTTCTGTCTCCTTTTTTAAAGATGGGGACTACGTTGGCCTTTTTCCATATCTCAGGTAGCTGCCCAGTTTCAAGGGATGTGTTGAAAATTTTGGTAAGTGGCACACTCAGAACCTCAGCTCCTTCCCGAAGGACCCATGGTGAGATATTGTCCGGACCCATTGCCTTTGAGGTATCAAGGTCACTGAGTAACTGCTTCACCTCCCCTTCAGATGTGTGTATTCCCTCCAGCACTCGATACATCCCTTGTTGGTGATGCACCCTGTCCTGTCTACCCAACTGCCTCCCTTCCTCCACTGTGAATACTTCCCTAAACCTCGAGTTGAGCTCCTCACATACCTCTTGATCATTACTTGTGAGTTCCCCATCTTCCCTCCTCAGCCTTATCACCTGATCCTTTACTGTTGTCTTCCTTCTGATGTGGCTGTACATCAGTGTGTGCGTGTGTGTGTTCATGAATAGGTGGTTTTCATGTTTTTAGGTGATGGTGGGGTGTGTTAGTGAGATAAGATGTTTTTTGATGATAGTGTTGAAAATGGTGGCTGAGTCTGCAGTTCTGGAGTTCTCATTTAGGGAGTTCCAGATTTTAGGTCCTTTAATGTACATTGAACGTTTGTATAGATTTAGGCGGACACGTGGAATGTCATAGAGATTTTTGTGTCTGGTATTGTGTCTATGGGTCCTGTCACAACTATCAAGAAAGCGTTTTAGTTGAGGGTTAATATTGGAATTTATGGTTCTGTACATGTAGTTTGCACAGTAGTAAGTGTGGATGTTCTGAACAGTGAGTAAATTTAGGTCTTTGAAGAGTGGGGGGGAGGGTGTTGCCTGGGATTGGATTGCGTGATAATTCTTACTACGGCTTTTTGTTGAGTTAATATTGGTTTTAGGTGGGTTGTTGCTGTTGATCCCCAAGCACATATGGCATAGGTGAGATAGGGATAGATAAGTGAATAGTATAGTGTGAGTAGGGCTGATTGTGGTACATAGTAACGTATCTTAGAGAGGATCCCAACCGTTTTGGATACTTTTTTTTTTGCTATGTGTTGGATATGGGTGCTGAAATTCAGGTTGCTCTCCAGGTGTAGGCCCAGGAATTTGCCCTCATTGTGTTTAGCAATAAGAGTGTTGTCAATCATTATGTTCATTTGTGTAACACCTGTTCTGTTACCAAACATAATGTAGAAGGTTTTGTCAGTGTTAAGTGTAAGTTTATTGGCTGTCATCCAGGTTGATATTTTTAGTAGCTCTTCATTAACAATGGTGTTGAGTGAGGCAAGATTTGGGTGGGAGATGACATAAGTCGTATCATCAGCAAAGAGAATTGGTTTAAGGTGATGGGATACGTTGGGAAGATCATTGATGTATAGGAGGAAGAGCAGGGGACCAAGGACACTTCCCTGTGGCACTCCAGTATCAAGTGGTCGTGTAGATGAGGTTGTGTCTTTAATGGTGACGTACTGATACCTGTTAGTAAGATAGGATTTGAAATATATAAGCGCGTGGCCTCTTATACCGTAATGGTCAAGTTTTTGGAGTAGGATGCCGTGGTCTACTGTATCAAAAGCTTTCCTTAGGTGAATAAAGAATCCTAACGGATATTCCTTATTTTTCAGTGCTGTGTAAAGTAGGTCCAGCATTTTTACAATTGCATCGTTTGTGCTTTTGTTTTTTCTAAAGCCAAATTGGCAGGGGTTGAGTATGCTTTGTACTGTAATAAACGAATATAATCTCCTGTGCACGAGTTTTTCAAAAATTTTGGATAGCAACGGTAAGTTTGAGATTGGCTTGTAGTTATTTACATCTGTTGGGTCACCACCTTTGAGAACTGGTGTAACCCTTGCTGTCTTGAGTAGTGTTGGGAAAGTGCTAGTTTCTAGTGATTTGTTAAAAAGTAGTGAAATAGCAGGCGAGAGGACATGAGCCGTTCGCTTGTACAATAATGGTGGGACTTGAGACAGATTCCCTGATTTATTCTTAAGTGACTTTATAATCATGGTGACTTCAGTGGGTTCAGTAGGTGCAAGATAGAAGGAGGATGGGAAATTTCCATCTAAGTAATCACTTGCTTGTGCATTGGTACCTGGGATTTTACTGGCAAGATTTGACCCTATGGTTGAGAAGAAGTCATTCAACTTATTAGCTGTATCAGTAGGTTGTAGTTGTGTTTCATTTGGTTTAGTTAGGACAATATCCCTAGTGTTTTTCAGTTTGTGGCCCAGAATCTGAGAGAGTGTTTTCCAGGTCTTTTTTATATCTCTTCTAGTTTCGGTGAATCTGCTGGAATAGTACAATTGCTTGGCCTTTCTTATTAGTTTGGTGAGAACTGATGCATAGTGTTTAATATTATTTTTGTGTATTAGGCCCTTTCTATATTGCTTTTCATATTGATGTTTCTTATCAATGGATCTTAGTATGCTGTTAGTCATGGGCAACATAGCCGTTTGTTCGTAATCTGTTTCATTTTTATGGGACAATGTTTGTTGTATAGTCTAAATAATTTATTAAGAAATATGTCTGTCCAATCATCGATACCAGTGGCATTGGAGAATTCAGTATGCCAGTCAACCAACCCTATTTCTAGTGGGATAGAACAATAACAGTAGTGGGCCAGAACAATAACAGTAGTGGGCCAGAACAATAACAGTAGTGGGCCAGAACAATAACAGTAGTGGGCCAGAACCATAACAGTAGTGGGCCAGAACAATAACAGTAGTGGGCCAGAACAATAACAGTAGTGGGCCAGAACAATAACAGTAGTGGGCCAGAACAATAACAGTAGTGGGCCAGAACCATAACAGTAGTGGGCCAGAACAATAACAGTAGTGGGCCAGAACAATAACAGTAGTGGGCCAGAACAATAACAGTAGTGGGCCAGAACAATAACAGTAGTGGGCCAGAACAATAACAGTAGTGGGCCAGAACAATAACAGTAGTGGGCCAGAACAATAACAGTAGTGGGCCAGAACAATAACAGTAGTGGGCCAGAACAATAACAGACAGAACATAACAGTAGTGGCCAGAACAATAACAGATAGACATAACAGTAGTGGGCCAGAACAATAACAGTAGTGGCCAGAACAATAACAGTAGTGGGCCAGAACAATAACAGTAGTGGAGACAATAACAATAGAACAATAACAGTAGTGGGCCAGAACAATAACAGTAGTGGGCCAGAACAATAACAGTAGTGGGCCAGAACAATAACAGTAGTGGGCCAGAACAATAACAATAGTGGAACAACGATAACAGTAGTGGGATAGAATAATAACAGAAGTGGAATAGAACAATAACAGTAGTGGGACAGAACAATAACTGTAGTGGGACAGAACAATAACAGTAGTGGTACAGAACAATAACAGTAGTGGGATAGAACAATAACAGTAATGGGATAACAATAACAGTAGTGGGATAGAACAATAACAGTAGTGAGGATACGAAAACATGACAGTAGTGGGAGTAGAACAATATATCATTAGTACGGGTAGAGCAATATAACAGAAGTGGGGGTACGAGAACAATATAACAGTAGTGGGGCACGAGAACAATATAACTGTAGTGGGGGTAGAACAATATAACAGTAGTGGGAATATAACAGTTGTGGGGTAGAACACTATAACAGTAGAGGGGTAAACTATAAATGTGAGGGTAGAACAATAACAGTAGTGGGATAGAACAATAACAGGAGTGGGATAGAACAATAACAGGAGTGGGATAGAACAATAACAGTAGAGGGATAGACCAATAACAGTAGTGGGAGAGAACAATAACAGTAGAGGGATAGAACAATAACAGTAGAGGGATAGACCAATAACAGGAGTGGGATAGAACAATAACAGTAGTGGGATAGACCAATAACAGTAGTGGGATAGAACAATAATAGGAGTTGGATAGAACAATAACAATAGTGGGACAGAACAATAACAGTGGTGGGACAGAACAATAACAGTGGTGGGACAGAACAATAACAGTAGTGGGATAAAACAATAACAGTAGTGCGAGTACGAGCAACATAACAGTAGTTGGGGTAGGACAATATTACAGTAGTAAGGGTAGAACAATATAATAACAGTGGGGGTAGAACAATATAACAGTAGTGGGGGTAGAACAATATAACAGTAGTGGGGGTAGAACAATATAACAGTAGTGGGGTATAACAATATAACAGTAGAGGGTAGAACAATATAACAGTAGTGGGATAGAACAATATAACAGTAGAGGGGTAGAATAACAGTAGGTTGTAGAATATAACAGTAGTGGGGTAGAACAATATAATAGTAGTGGGGGTAGAACAATTTAACAGTATGAGGGATAGAATAATCTAACAGTAGTAGGGGTAGAACAATATAACAGTAGTGGGGTAGAACAATATAACAGTAGGGTAGAACAATATAACAGTAGTGGGGTAGAACAATATAACAGTAGTAGGGGTTGAACAATATAACAGTAATGGGGTAGAACAATATAACAGTAGGGGTACAACAATATAACAGTAGGGGTAGAGCAATATAACAGTAGGGGGTAAAACAATATAACAGTAGTTGGGGTAGAACAATATAACAGTAGTGGGGTAGAACAAAATGACAGTATTGGGCAGAACAATATAACAGTAGCGGGGTAGAACAATATAACAGTAGTGGGGTAGAACAATATAACAGTAGTGGGGGTACAACAATCTAACAGTAGTGGGTACAACAATATAACAGTAGTGGGGGGTAGAACATTATAACAGTAGTGGGGTAGAACAATATAACAGTAGTGGGTGTAGAACAATATAACAGTATTGGGGGTAGAACATTATACAGTAGTGGGGTAGAACAATATAACAGTAGTGGGTGTAGAACAATATAACAGTAGGGGTAGAACAATATAACAGTAGGGGGTAGAATAATATAACAGTAGTAGGTACAATAATATAACAGTAGTGGGGGTAGAACATTATAACAGTAGTGGAGTTGAATAATATAACAGTAGTGGGTGTAGAACAATATAACTAGTGGGTAGAACAATATAACAGTAGTGGGGGTAGATCATTATAACGGTAGTGGGGTAGAACAATATAACAATAGTGGGGGTAGAACAATATAACAGTAGGAGTAGAACAATATAACAGTAGGGGGTAGAACAATATAACAGTAGGGGGTAGAACAATATAACAGAAGGGTGTAAAACAATATAACAGTAGGGGGTAGAACAATATATCAGTACTGGGTAGAACAATATAACAGTACGAGAGGAGTGGGTGTGAGAGAGGGAGCTTACCGTTGTGCAGGTGTGAGGTGGTCCAACATACGTCCCAGAGAAGAGACAAGACCAGGCAGGTTGTTTCTGACGGGCGTGAGTCGCAGCAGACGAGTGAAGGGAGGTCCTAGCACGCCCACACCCACGCCAGGCAGCCTGGTGCCACCCACCACGCCCGCTGCAAGCACCACCGTGCACTCCAGAGCCTAGTGGTGAGTGAAGAAATTGTAACGGTGCACACATGTTTTTTTTAGAGTAGGTATGACTGGCCTTACGAGGCTAGCAAGGAGTCAATTTGAAAAACGTCGTGAAATGGCGGGGCCAGGAGCTAAGACTCGTCCTCTTCAGCCACATATAGCAGAGTACACACACACACACACACACAAA
>WNWK01049769.1:0-13092 GCA_009830355.1 Cherax destructor
AAACAGTCAAAGGGTTAAATGTAAAAACCTGTTATGAATAATACATACTGAGCTAACTGTTACTATAACATTTACATTATAATGACCACATAAACTGTAATTGCAATGCAACTAATTGTTTTAAATTGTTATCTCACTCAATTAATTGCATTTCTACAATTAATAGATTATGTTCAACTTATATCCAAATTTTACAACTTAGATACACAATTATACTTATTTTATAAATTATCAACCATAATTTTTTACCATGTAGTCTACTATTACTTAATCTTAAGAATGCCCACAATGCACAGCATATTAGGGGCTTTTGGCATGTACACCTCATTTATACCTAACTATGTATCATGTCTAAATAACAACATTGTATCATGTCTAAATAAACTATTATTATTATTATTATTATTATTATTATTATAGGTTTGGTAGCTGACATCTAAAGCACACCAGAGCGATTATTATTATTATTATTATTATTATTATTAATTAATTATTATTTATTATTATTATTATTATTATTATTATTATTATTATTATTATTATTATTATTATTATTATTATTATTGCATTCTGTGTCTCTCATGCCAGCTTAATAAATGATTAAACTCAGTGAACAAAATATGTGGATGGTAATAGTAATAATAATAATAATAAACAAACAAAACAAACAAACAAACAAATTTTATTTCATTGCAGGTTACATGGGTATGGGAAATTACAATGTAAATTGAGTGCAAGGAGAGCCACTGACATGCCATGGCATTAGGGGCAGCTTATTCTAGTCCTTAAAAACTATGTACTTAATATTAGAGAAATTTATTGAGTTTATTCTAGTTAAAAATTATTTTCAAAATTACAATATGATGAAATTTTACTGTTTAAATTATTATATAATGATATTAGATCTTAGATTGTTACAGGTGTTAAGATTCTTGAATGATAATATGGAATTGAGATTATCTTAAGGAAAATAACATTGAGCATTTTTGACAATAACTTATAATATGAGTAGGGGGTAACATAATAGTAACATATTATTAAAAATTGAGATTATCGTATAGGAAAGTAACAATGAGCATTTTTCAAAGTAGTTTATAGCATGATCATTTAGGTTTGGGTGAGTAGGTGGTTTTTGAGTTGAGTCTTAAATTGATTTTCAGACAAGATTATCTTAATATTTACTGGTAATGAATTCCAGATTCTGGGGCCCTTTATGTGCATAGAATTTTTACATAGGTTGATATGAACACGGGGTATATCAAAAAGTGATCTGTGTCGTGTGTTGTGGTCATGGGTCCTATTAAAGTTGGTGAGGAGAGTTTTGAGCAGAGGGTTTATATTAGAGTGTAAAGTTTTATATATGTAGTAGGCACAAGAGTAAGTATGAATGTTCTTTACGGTGAGTAGTTTGAGACTTTTGAATATTGGTGGAGTATGCTGTCTAGAGTGGGAATTTGTTATCATTCTGACTGCGGCCTTTTGTTGTGTTATGAGTGGTCTAAGGTGATTTAACGTTGTTGATCCCCATGCACAGATTCCATAGGTGAGATACGGGTAGATAAGTGAATGATATAGTGCAAGGAGAGCTGATTGAGGTACATAATAGCGTATCTTTGATAATATGCCTACTGTCTGGAGTACTTTAAATGTCAGCAACCAAACCTATCGAAATACTTATGACATTTAAAGCACTCCAGATCGATTATTTATTATTCTTATTCTTACTATTATAAATAAATTATTATTGTAAATTATTATAAATTATAATAATAAACATTTTTGCATTTTTTTCTTATGACAAGAGTGATCTAGGCATGTTTCCCCTGATGTAAACAATGTACTATCTAATGATCTTATCCCAGAGTGGCAGCCTCCACCTCTACCCCACTCACATAATATGGCATATATTATTCATTTCAGCATCTTTATTACAGTTCTAGGGCATTTATCATGTTTCTGATATAAATTTGGAATAAATGTAATAAATACATAACCTTTATTACTAATATTAGCGTAATTACACATTTTATAAGTGCTACGGCTAACATCCAACACCCATGACGACTCACCAGACACTGAATGCTACTGCTCGCCTCTCCCTCTCTCATTTAGCTCCTCCCACTTCGTAATGATGTTAGATGGTGAATTTAATGTATCTTTCTGTAAGCTTAACTAGTTGTACAGTGGACCCTCGGTTATCGGCCGTAATCCATTCCAGGAGGTCGGCCTAAGACCGAAATGGCCGATGACCGAAATAATATTTCCCATAAGAATTAATGTAAATACAATTAATCCGTTCTAGACAAAAATATTCACAATTTTTTTTTTTTTAACAATTATATAAGTATTACATACCTTTATTGAAGACTAAAGCTGGCTTCTGGAAGATAGGGAGGAGGAAAGAGGGAGGAGTTAGTGTTTGGAAGGGCAATCTTCCTCCATAAGGACTTCAGGTAGCAAAGCCCTCTCTGGGGTTACTTCCCTTCTTTTTCATTTAATGCCACTAGGACCAGCTTGAGAGTCACTCCACCAACTACACTTCCTGCCTTCTTGCTACACTCCCTACCTTCTTGCTACACTCCCTGCCTTCTTGCTACACTCCCTGCATACCTGCTACACTCCCTGCCTTCCTGCTACACTCCCTGCATGCCTGCTACACTCCCTGCATGCCTGCTACACTCCCTACATGTCTGCTACACTCCCTGCATGCCTGCTACACTCCCTGCATGCCTGCTACACTCCCTGCATGCCTGCTACACTCCCTGCATGCCTGCTACACTCCCTGCATGCCTGCTACACTCTCTGCGTGCCTGCTACACTCCTTGCCTCTATGCCTGCCTGCCTTGAATTCTATCGTGTTTCTCACTTTCTTTACCACAGGAACTTTACTAAGAACTTTCTTTGGAGCCGTGGTTACTTATTTCGCAGTTGCACTGATAAAAAAACACCAAAAACAATGGAAAACAAGCGAAATGTTTGGATGATTGAGCAGAAGCTTCCTCACACACTGAGAGACACAGGCAAACTGAAGTGCAAGCGGCCCCAGCTGGCGGACAGACGTGTCCCATACGGCCAATGATCGAAAAAACGGTCGATCACCAGGAGCCGAAAAACCGGCCTATCACTGAATTGGCCGATAACAGGAACGCCATAACAGGAACGGCCGATGACCAAGGGTCCACTGTATGTGTATTTTACTTTTTTATTGTTTTCTGTAATACATATATAAGAGTTATGCAAATTAAAATAAAGTTATCAAGTTGGAGTTTCATTTTCATTTTTTTTAATATGTATACGTATTTAATTCAGCATTTGGCATCATTACAAAGTGGGCAGAGCTACATCAGAGGGAAAAGCAGCAGTGTGTCAGTTTATCATGACACTTCATCCCACTATAAAATATTGTATATTATACAGTGGACCCTCGGAAATCGAACATCTTGGCAATCGAACAAATCTGAAATAGAACAACAAATTTTATTTCGGTAATCGAACACTTTCCACCAATCGAACAAGTGCGTACTAGACCTGTCCGCCCAGGCGCGCTTGGGTGCCTCACACGCAAGCATCGGGAGACCAGTCTAGTGTTGTTTATACTTGAGTGAACATTACCCTGCACTCTCATCCAAACATTTCACAATTAATTAATTGTGTTTGGCGCTTGTTCATTAAGTGGTAGAGGCAGTGGTAGAAGCAGGCAGTGGTAGAGGCAGGCAGTGGTAGTGAGAGGCAGTGGTAGAGGCAGGCAATGGTAGTGAGAGGCAGTGGTAGAGGCAGGCAGTGGTAGTGAGAGGCAGTGGTAGTGGAGGCAGTGGTAGAGAGAGGCAGTGGTAGTGAGAGGCAGTGGTAGAGGCAGGCAGTGGTAGAGGCGGGGCAGTGGTAGTGAGAGGCAGTGGTAGTGAGAGGCAGTGGTAGAGAGAGGCAGTGGTAGAGGAGGCAGTGGTAGAGGCAGGCAGTGGTGAGGCAGGCAGTGGTAGTGAGAGGCAATGGTAGAGGCAGGCAGTGGTGAGAGAGGCAGTGGTAGAGAGAGGCAGTGGTAGAGGCAGGCATTGGTAGAAGCAGGCAGTGGTAGGGGAGGCAGTGGTGGGAGGCGGTGGTAGAGGAGGAGTGGTAGAGAGGAGGGCAGTGGTAGAGAGAGGCAGTGGTAGAGAGGGCAGTGGTAGAGAGGCAGTGGTAGGAGGCAGTGGTAGAGGCAGGCAGTGGTAGAGGCGGGCAGTGGTAGAGGCAGGCAGCAGTAGAGGCAGGCGGGGGTGAGGCGGGCAGCAGTGGAGGCAGGCAGGGGTAGAGGCGGGCAGCGGTAGAGGGAAAGGCAGGGGTGAGGCAGGCAGGCAGGGGTAGAGGCAGGCAGGGGGGTAGAGGCAGGCAGGGGTAGAGGCAGGCAGGGGTAGAGGCAGGCAGGGGTAGAGGCAGGCATGGGTAGAGGCAGGCATGGGTGAGGCAGACATTGGTAGAGGCAGACATTGGTAGAGGCAGGCAGTGGTAGAGGAAAGGCAGGGGGAGAGGCAGGCAGGGGTAGAGGCAGGCAGGGGGTAGAGGCAGGCGGGGGGTAGAGGCAGGCAGGGGTAGGGGCAGGCAGGGGTAGAGGCAGGCATTGGTAGAGGCAGGCAGGGGTAGAGGCAGGCAGTGGTAGAGGAAAGGCAGGGGTAGAGGCAGGCAGGGGTAGAGGCAGGCAGGGGTAGAGGCAGGCAGGGGTAGAGGCAGGCAGGGGTAGAGGCAGGCAGGGGTAGAGGCAGGCAGGGGGTGAGGAGGGCAGGCGGGGTAGGGCAGGCAGGGGGTAGGGCGGGCGGGGGTAGAGGCGGGGAGGCAGGGGGTGGGCCCAGGGCAGGGGTAGGGCGGGCAGGGGGGTGAGGGGGCGGGGAGGCAGGGGGGTAGAGGCAGGCAGGGGTAGAGGCAGGCAGGGGTAGAGGCAGGCATGGGTGGAGGCAGGCAGGGGGGTAGAGGCAGGCATGGGTAGAGGCAGGCATGGGTAGAGGCAGGCATGGGTAGAGGCAGGCATGGGTGAGGCAGGCATGGGTAGAGGAGCAGGCATGGGTAGGAGGCAGGCATGGGGGAGGCAGGCATGGGGGTAGAGGCAGGCATGGGTAGAGGCAGGCAGGGGTAGGGAGGCAGGTAGGGGTAGAGGCAGGTAGGGGTAGAGGCAGGCAGGGGTAGAGGCAGGCAGGGGCAGAGGCGGCAGGGGTGAGGCGAGGCGGGGGTAGAGGCAGGCAGGGGTGGGGGCGGCAGGGGTAGGGCGGGGGGTAGAGGCAGGCAGGGGTAGAGGCAGGCAGGGGTAGAGGCAGGCAGGGGTAGAGGCAGGCAGGGGTAGAGGCAGGCACCAGTAGAGGCAGTCTTAATGTAGAGTGAGAGGTGAGTAAACAAGATTAAATGAATAAACGAGAGAGAATGAGTCTGTAGAAGGTTCACAAGTTTTGTAAACAAAGCATTTGTTACTGCTGTTGCTGTTACCAGCCTGGACGTGAATAATTCTGTTCACTCAGTGAAGCCGACTAGAAAAACATCTCATATTTATGTTAATTTATATGTTTATATGTTACGTAGCGTGTTTATTATATAATTTTGAAAAAAATATCATAAATGGATTAAGCCAACTGTCTATATTAACATTTTATATGCCTCAGAGTTATTATTATTGTGTTATTATTATCATTTTTAATGCGCCTCAGAGTTATTATTATTGTGTTATTATTATCATTATTAATATGTCATCTTCAAGACTAATAACACATTAATAACCTTTACCAGGCCACGCATCAAATTTGAGACACTGCAACATTTGCAACCTATATTCTGATAATATAAGCAATTCTAAGACATATTTATTTGTGTTCATTTGTCAAGTTTATTTATTTTAGGGCCTCTAAAATACCCTCTATGGCAGAATCAAATATGGGCACACCTGGCCTGGTAAAGGGTAATGATTTTAATGTGTTCCTGCATGCCAGCACAGGGCAAGTTGTGGAGTTTAAAGCAGTTAAGTTCAGTGACGATGTGTAGCATTAAGTGTAGCATTAACCCTTTCAGGGTCCAAAGGCCAAATTTCAGAGGGTGCACCAGTGTCCAAGAATTTAAAAAAAAAAAAATTCTTATTTTACTTATGAAATGGTAGAGAATCTTTTTCAGAAGGTAATAAAACAAAAAGTACGAAATTTGATTGAAAATTGATGAAATTATGCTCGCGAATTTTGATGCGTCAACGATATTTACGCATTGGCGATTTTGCTGACTTTGACTCCCATTTTAGGCCAATTACATTATTCCAGTCGACCAAATTCTTAGCTATTTCACTAGTATTACTTCTATTCTATCCATTGAGCACAAGAAATTTCCCAGTCAACTGTTTCAACTATAAAATAAAGTGATTGGAAATTTAGCCAATTTAACACAAAGTTCAAAATATTCCAATTTCAAAATAGGGTGCAGAATAAACAATGCAGGCATTCCTGGCACTAAACTAACATTTCCTCTGTTCATTAGTTACGTCTTCAGTCTTTACAAATGAATTCCATTTTTATTTTTTATTCACATAATGAATTTTTATTCAAACCAAAAAATGGAAGATTTAATGTTATGCAATATTGTAATAATATTACAAATAATATCACCACATTTGTGAATGTATATTAGACCCACCAGCTGGCCCGTATTAGACGTGTGAGGTCATTTGTTTACTCTTGAACATTAGCAAAAATTTAATATTTCCGCTACTTTGAGCTCAATTTCAAGCCATTTGCAATACTAAAACCAATCAATATCATCTCTATATCTGTAATATATCTTCCATTCTATCAAATTAGACCAAGAAATTGCAAATACAACTATAAAAAGTATACGAAAAAACACTGCAAAGTCGATGTTTTAATCGAAAATTACGGTTTCAGTTTTTTTCTCTCATTATGCACTGTGTGCTGCAGGATTTGTTTTATGTGGTGCACACTTACCATATAGATGTATTCTCTCATATCTAGGCCCAAATTTACCGCTCACAGCTTATCTGAGTGAGCTAAGCTCATGACGTAGAACTACGGTTTGGACCCTGAAAGGGTTAAGAGTGTAGCGATTAAGCGATAGAAAAAGGATGAAACGAAATAAACGCCTCACAGCATAAGCCGCTCTGCGTATCTTCTGCAAGGTATGTAAATGGTGTATGTACACCTGTTCATTTGTACATTATGGTTTTCTAAGGAAAGAAGTGATCTAATGCAGTTAGCATTACAAACTCCATTTTCTCTTATACTAACACGCCTGAAGGAGGAAAGAATGGGATGTTTTATATATAGCTTTAGCAAGAATGCCAGCCACCACCGTCCTCCCCCGCCACCACATTCGTAATGACATACATATTTTACTCATTCTAGAGTGTATATCAGGGTTTATGTTATTTATATTGTTTATTATGTCTTATTAGATGAATTGTGATAGATAAATAAGCCGTAGAGTTGATAATAGCATCATATTGAAGTACTATTTTGTCATGCCTCCTGACAGCAGGAACGAATTAATTGTATTTCCATTATTTCTTATGGGAAATATTGATTCGATTTTTGAACATTTCGAGTTAAGAACAAGCTCCTGGAACGGATTATGTTTGATTTCCGAGGGTCCACTGTACAGTGGTCCCTCGACTATCGGTCTTAATCCGTTCCAGGAGCTAGACCTCAACACGAAAAATTCGAAACTCGAAACCTTATTTCCCATAAGAAATAACGTAAATACAATTAATCCGTTCCAGACATCCAAAAATATTCATAAAAAATTAATTTTGTAAAGATTAACTATACTTTTACATTCACAAAACAATTATAAATACAGTGGTACCTCGAGTTACGATGGTCCCCAAAATCGCCCTTTATGTAAGTTTATTTTTTAAATGCTTTTGTAAGTATATTTTTGGGGGTGTAAAAGGACTAGTCTATTTTACATTATTCCTTATGGGGATAAATTCGTTTGGTAATGGCACTTGAACAGCATTCTCGAACGAAAAAATATCGTAACTCGAGGTACCACTGTACTATATATAAAGTAGTATAATATTAAATTTATAAATAAACATTTAAAATAACATTTACTTACCTTTATTGAAGAGAGTTGCTGGCATCTGGAAGATAGGGAGGAGAACAGGGGGAGAGTGTTAATGTTTGGAAGGGGAATCCCCCTCCAAATGGACTTCAGGTAACAAGTCCCTCTCTGGGGTTACTTCCCTTCTTGGTCTTTTAATGCCACTAGGACCAGCTTGAGAGTCACTAGAACCCTGCCTCGAAAAATAACTGTCCAAAGTCCTCTGTTTCTGGCACCTCTTTAACATTTTCCTGAAGTGCAACATGGCTCTGTCACTGAACTGGTTGCACAGATGGCTCATTACAGCTTGCTAAGGGTGGTGATTTTCAACAAATGTCTGCAACTCATTCCACTTTGTACACATGTCCTTAAGCACTGAAAAAAGCACCTCCTTCACTCCCTCTTCCTCCTCCTGTGAATCAATAGCCTCAACTCTGGTCTGATGCTGTTCCAGTTGCAGCTCTTCAGTTGCTAGCTCTACCCTGTGCTCCTCCACCAACTCTTCCACATCATCACCACTCAACTCCAACCCCAGGCTGTTCCCCAATGCCACAATATCTTCCACAACAGGCACAGGGTCAGCCTCAAATCCTTCAAAATCCATCTTTTCAACACAATCCGGTCACAGTGGTCTCCAAGCAGAGTTCAAAGTCCTGGAAGTCACTCCCTCCCAAGCCTTACCTATAAGACCTATGCAATGGATGATATTGAAGTGATCTTTCCAGAACTCTCTTAGGGTCAATTCAGAGACTGAGGTTATGTCAAAGCACCTTTGAAACATTGCTTTGGTGTACAGTTTTTTGAATTTAGAAATGACCTGCTGGTCCATGGGCTGGATGAGAGGAGTGGTGTTAGGAGGCAAGAACTTCACTGTGATGAAACTGAAGTTGTCAGACAAATAGTCTTGCAAGTTGTGAGGATGAGCAGAAGCATTGTCCAGTACCAGGAGGCACTTGAGTCCCAATTTCTTTTCCAGGAGGTATTTCTTCACACTAGGGCCAAACACTCCAGTCAACCATTCCACGAAAATGTCCTTGTTGACCCATGCCTTAGTGTTAGCCTTCCAATACACACACAAATTATTCCTGTTAACATTGTGTTTCTTGAAGGCTCTGGGATTTTCTGCATGATACACCAGTAAAGGCTTCACTTTAAAATCACCACTGGCATTAGCACACATCATGAGAGTTAGCCTGTCTTTCATAGGCTTGTGTCCTGGCAGTGCCTTTTCCTCCTGAGTAATGAAGGTCCTCTTTGGCATTTTCTTCCAAAAGAGGCCTGTTTCATCACAATTAAACACTTGTTGGGGGAGAAATTCTTCAGCCTCTACATACCCCTTAAATTCACTCACAAACTTTTCAGCTGCACGTTTGTCTGAGCTGGCTGCCTCACCATGCCTCACAACACTGTGTATGCCACTATGTTTCTTAAACCTCTCAAACCAGCCTCTGCTGGCTTTAAAATCACTCGCATCAGCACTGGTTCCAGGCATTGTCTTGACAAGATCTGCGTGCAACTGCCTTGCTTTTTCACAAATTATCGCCGTGGATATACTATCACCCGCTATCTGTTTTTCATTGATCCACACCCCCAAAAACTTTTCAACCTCGTCCCCTGTTTTCGATCTATTTTTCGTTAACATATCAACCCCTTTTGGAACATTAACTTCCTTGATTTCTTTTCTCATTGCCAGGATAGAGGTGATAGTAGATTGTTTTTTGTTGTACATCCTGGCAAGCTCACTCACACGTACGCCACTCTCATATTTTTCTACAATCTCTTTCTTCAGTTCGATGGTGTTCCTCATCTCTTTACCACAGGGGTGCCACTAGGAAGCTTCTTTGGACCCATGGTGACTTATTTCACAGTGACAATCACTAAACCACCATAAACTCAACAAATGTATTGTGAATGTTTGAAAGAATGCGCTGGGTATTGTTCACTCAAGTGTAAACAATGCTAGACTGGCATCCTGCACAGCGAGGCGCGCAAGAGCAGGCAGGCGGACAGGTCTGGTATGGACCGCTACATGAGTAAAAACCGCTACACAAGAAAAATATCGACCGAAAAAGTCAACCTTTACACGAAGAAACCGTTATTCGGACAGACCGTTACTCGGGGGTCCACTGTACTATTACTATCAATAAATATTACATTTTATATTTATTCCAGAATAATATTAGGTATAACATAAATAATGTAGAAGCATGATAAAAACTGACATTATATAGAGAGGTATTGAAGGGTGGAGGGCGGAGAAAGAAAAAAAAAAAAGTGACCGAGAAAACGTTACGTGCCTGAAGGGTAACTATAGAAGATCACTCTTACCCTATGCAAAGACTGAAAAAAGTGCAAGCATTTCCTGAGGTAAGTAATGAATCTACTGTGTATTATTTTACTTTTTATTGTGTTTTTAATGCCTAGTTAAGTAAGTAAGTAAGTTTATTCAGGTATGCACAAATACAGTTACAATTCAAGACTCTTCTCAAAAATCACCTACTCACCCTATACTAAATACAGTAGAACGTCATTTAGCACGAGATTATGTTGCACGTTACCGGTATTGCACGATTTAAGATTTGCGACACATTATCATCTTACACGACGTAAAGATGATATTACACGGTTCGGCAGGAGGGAAAAAATTTTGAGCGCATGGTTATTTACTGCCTAAGAATCCTCATGCTTTGAGGAAAAGGGAATTTGTTGTTTTTCCTTCCTGTAAACTAAGTTTATTCAGATACACGGGGCCAGGAGCTGAGTCTCGACCTCTGCAACCACAATTAGGTGAGTACAGTTACATACATTATCATACATAGCAGCATATGTGTAGAGAACCTAGGATAACCCAAGTCAGTCAATGGAAATACTGTCACTCTGACTTTTTTGGGTTATCCTAGGTTCTCTACACATATGCTGCCATGTATGATAATCTTCGTAACTATATCTGTGTATACCTGAATAAACTTACTTACAGTTTGTGGGAAGGAAAAACAAGTAACCATTCTCACAAGCAGTCTTGATACTACTACTGTTGTTGTGGTTCAGCAGACACCACCCGCCTTACCCACCCACCACGGACCCCAGCATTCGTACGTATTTCATACGCGTTAAGAAGTCCTGGCTACAAGCCAGCTGTGTTTGTGAAGAATAAAATAGAGTGAATTGTGTTTTGATCTTGAATTAACGAAGAAAACAAAGATATTAGACAAGACATAACCCGTGGCCGTAATGAAGTGTTACTTTGTACACATAAAAAGATGTAAACATAAGTTTGTGTGACTGACTGACTTGACTGACTGACTGACTGAGTGACTTGACTGAATGACTTGACTGACTGACTGACTGAATGACTTGACTGACTTACTGAATGACTTGACTGACACTGAATGACTTGACTGACTTACTGAATGACTTGACTGACTTACTGAATGACTTGACTGACCTACTGAATGACTTGACTGACCTACTGAATGACTTGACTGATCTACTGAATGACTTGACTGACCTACTGAATGACTTGACTGACTTACTGAATGACTTGACTGACTTACTGAATGACTTGACTGACTTACTGAATGACTTGATTGACTTACTGAATGACTTGACTGACCTACTGAATGACTTGACTGACCTACTGAATGACTTGACTGACCTACTGAATGACTTGACTGATCTACTGAATGACGACTGACTTACTGAATGACTTGACTGACTTACTGAATGACTTGACTGACTTACTGAATGACTTGATTGACCTACTGAATTACTTGACTGACCTACTGAATGACTTGACTGACCTACTGAATGACTTGACTGACCTACTGAATGACTTGACTGACCTACTGAATGACTTGACTGACCTACTGAATGGCTTGACTGACACTGAATGGCTTGACTGACTTACTGAATGGCTTGACTGACTTACTGAATGGCTTGACTGACTTACTGAATGGCTTGACTGACTTACTGAATGGCTTGACTGACTTACTGAATGGCTTGACTGACTTACTGAATGAGACTTGACTGACTTAAAGTTAGACACTCAGTTCAACCATCGACTTCAGTTCAAGAACTTCTACTATCCACCTCAGCCCAGTAGGGCCACACCATCCATATCCACTCTTCACTACCATCCACAAACATCATTACCCACAATTTAAGGTAAGAAATACTATTATTTCTATTGCATTTGTAGTCTTAAGCAGTAATAGATCATGACAATGCACTACAATTACATATCCACCTCAGCTCAGTAGGGCCACACCATCCATATCCACTCTTCACTACCATCCACAAACATCATTACCCACAATTTAAGGTAAGAAATACTATTATTTCTATTGCATTTGTAGTCTTAAGCAGTAATAGATCATGACAATGAACTAAAATTACATATTCGCCTTCAATTTTTGCAAGATATGTTGGTCTAAAAAAACTTGTTTGGCTTTTTGGGGACTCTCAAACACGTAACCCTATTTTTCCCATAAGTTCTGTTAATCATTTAAGACGAAATTATCTAACACGACTTTTTCAGGAACGTATCTATCGTGCTAAATGACGTCCTACTGTACTCATATTGTAACAAACTTTCAAACCCAATGTTACTTTACTTAAGATAATCTCAGTTTTATATTGTCATCCTCCTTAACACTTGTTGCAATTTCATATCATCATATTGTCATTTAAAATAGTATAGTATCATCATTTTGTTAATTTGAAATAAAATATATAACTAGAAGAAACTCAATAAATTTCTCTAGTATTGTTATTTTACTAGTATAGCATCAACATATTGTATTTTTTTTATTTTTTATTAACACATCGGCCGATTCCCACCAAGGCAGGGTGGCCCGAAAAAGAAAAACTTTCATCATCATTCACTCCATCACTGTCTTGCCAGAGGGGTGCTTTACACTACAGTTATAAAACTGCAACATTAACACTCCTCCTTCAGAGTGCCGGCACTGTACTTCCCATCTCCAGAACTCAAGTCCGGCCTGCCGGTTTCCTGAATCCCTTCATAAATGTTACTTT
>WNWK01049770.1:0-13092 GCA_009830355.1 Cherax destructor
ATTTTTTTTTCCAATATTTTTTTTTTTATATAATAAAAAAAAAAATTGTCTGGAAAAAAAAGTCATTCTATAAAAAAAAGAAGTTGAAGCAGCAAGACCTGAACAAGAAAAAAGGGTTGAGATGTGGCCACACGGGGAAAAAGAGAGACAATCACCTTTTTGGGCCTGTGGACCAGTTCTGTTAGTAATGTAAAAAATGACACAAAAATTTTTTAAAACCATTTTTAAACCCCAAAAACCCCCAAAAACTGAGCCCCCCTGACAAAAAAGTTGCCAATTTTCAGCCAGGACAATACATTGCTTGCATCTATGAAAAAAAAGGGATTGCAAACATTTGAAAATTTCGGGTGAGGCAATGTGCTGGTCAGCTTCATACCCTCGTGGTCCAGCTAAACATTTTATTGGCCAGCATAAAATGACCCCTTTTTTTGGGGTTCCCCAGAAAATCATTTATTTCCATTATTCCAGCACCATCAGCAACATCAGGGGGATGACAGTACTCCCCCTTTGAGTGTCCTGCCTTGATAAAAAATTTTCTGTTGCCATGAATTAAGCAGCTCTTTTGGGAAACGGGAAAGCCCCCCAAAAACAGGCGGGGTTTCCCGGGGGAAAAAGCCCCCGGGGTTTGAGGTTTGGGATCCTGTGGTAAAAAAACCCCTAGTTTGAGGCTTGGGCTCCGGGGAATAAGTAGTTTGAGGCTTGGGATCCTGTGGCAAAGAAACCTTTTGAGGCTTGGGATCCTGTGGCAGATCCCCCTAGTTTGATTTTTGGGGAACCCGGGAAAAGTGGCCCACCACCCGTGGCTGTTTTGCATGGCTATCGGGGGGGCCCCCGGGGCATAGGGTTACCATTTTTTAAATTTGGTAGTGGCACATCCACATCCAGCGTAAAAAACTGCCATCACAGTTGTCAGAATTTTTGACAATTTTAAGCAATTTGCAAAATAAAATATCGGTCTCAATCAATTCAGATAATTTCTAAAAACGCCACTGAAAATTGTATGAGGAACCAAAAACCCAGGTTCTAGTTGTTACTCTATTACAACAGAAATTAAAAAAAGGGCCCGGTTTTCATTATAATGCTGTTTTTTTTTCCATTGGTCTTAAAAAAAGGCCTAAAATTCACTGTAAGTTTTGGGGGGCATTTTTAGGTACCTTTTGCACAGGAACTAAAAATGTTTGGGGCTGGTATTTTAGGATTGTGACATGTCTACCTGGGGTAGCTGGTTACAATATTCGTTGTACTAAAATAATGCTTTACTTTAGAGAATAGGCAGCGAACTGAGATTCAATTTTGCACAACAGATTTTTTGCCTGCTTTGGCTTCTACTGTGAAAAAAATAAAAGCATGTAAGTTTTAAGGCTACGTTTTTTTAAATAGCCCCAAAAAAGTTGTATAATGTCTACTTACACAACTTTTATTCTTAAAAAGATCACCACAGAAAAACCCCAACATTTTTGGGGTTTGTGCTGGGGTTGGTAAAATTTTTTACCTGCCCCCCTCTGAGGGCCATAGCATTACTACTATTGTATGTCATGAACTAAAATTTTCACAGAGTTAGTTTGATATACGTACATGACAACCTTCGTGTAAAAATTGTTGGGTTGGAGATGGTCAGGTGGGGACCCCTGGTCCACTTGACATACAATGACCTAAATAAAAATTTTTGCATTTTATTTAAAACCCCCCTAATCGAGACTTGGCTGTATTTAATTAAATTTCGGTATATACTGTACTGTAATTTTGCATTTTCAGGGACGTAGTGTTTTTTCCCGGGCCCCAAAAGAGATGGAGGTGTATCAGATGTGACCTCAGACCCAAAAACAGTTAATGCAAGAATTTTTTTTGGGGGCGCATCAATGTTTCCATGACTAGAGAAATGTTAGATGAACATTTTTCACAGTATGGCAAAGTGGTTTAAGGATATAGTGGTTCGGTTTATTTTCAAGTATACGTAAAAAAATTATGTTTAAGCAGATATAGCAGCTTCATGTATACAGCCTCTCCTCACTAGCGATGTACTCGTTTACTGACTGCTCGGAGTTACGACCAGCTTTCCAAACCCAAAATACAAACCTAAGTAATGAATATTGACTGATTTCCTCTGTTCTGTTTATTACAGTAGTATATAAATACACTGCTATATAAACATTTAAAAAAATATTAAAAATGTTATAAATGGTTCAAAGGTGACATTAAAAAAAAAACTAAAAGGGGGTTGACACAAACCCACTACCAGTACAGTATACTTCTTGTTTAATGACCAGTTGCACCGACCTCTCTTAGGAACGGAACTCAGTCGTTAAGTGAGGAGGGCTGTATACAGGAAGGCCCCCCTTTACGGCACTTTGCTTTACAGCATTTTGCTAATATGGGGGTTTTTAATTACAGTAGTGCCCCACTTATCGGCAGGTTAGGTTCCAGGCTTCCACTGGTAAGTGGTCATCGCTGGAAAGCAAAAACGCCATTTTTTTCCCCTCATAAATGCATATAAAAGGGCCCGATAATTAGTTTACACTAACACACATTAAGTTAGCAATAAAACTAGGCATTAGAAAAACAATAGAAGGTAAAATACACACAAGTACACCATTACTTTCCTCAAAATATTTGTAGTCTTAATGTAGGGTGAGAGGTGAGTAGTGTTTATTGTAAGAAGTCAGGTGTGATAGGTATGGTAGCCAGCCAGGCCACACCACCCACACGTATACTCGACATTTAAAGCATCCTAGAGCGATGAAATGCATATAGTGTACACTCAATACTTACCTTAAATATTTGTAGTCTTAATGTAGGGTGAGAGGTGAATAGTATTTTTGTAGAAAGTCAGGTGTGGTAGGTATGGTGGCCCACCTGGCCACCCCACCTACACGTATACCACAACATTTAAAGTGCTTAAGGCAATAAAATGCATATGGTACATTTTACTCATTGCCTGTAAAATATATGTACTAGTCTTAATGTAGGGTGAGAGGTGAATAAATGAGATGAAAATGAATGTGAGAGAGAGAGAGAGAGCAGTAAATGAGAAAGAGGACAGAGCCGCAGAGTATGTAAAGCTTAACGGACGAATGCAACTGGTGGGTTGATACGTTCATTTCCATATTTGTAAAGCTTATATCATAATACAAACACCTTACATTGTGTACAAGTTGTCTTAATGTTGGTACAGTAGAATAAATAAAGGCAACACTCCCATTCTCGTACATAACACACCATTTTTAGAAGGAATGACGCTCAGTGAAGGCATACGAAAGAGATAATTTTCTACAATTTTAGTAATACTATTGTATACACATTTTCTTTGGTGTTGAACTAGAGAAAACATTATTCTTTCCGACAAGACGACTGGAAAAAGATCTCATATTTATGTTAATTTATTCTATTGTGGAATTGTGTTTATGTGTTCACTATTGTAGCATGTTTATTATATAATTTTGGAAAAAATATCATATGGATTAACCATAATGTCTATATTAACGTTTTATACGACATTTAATGCACCTCAGAGTGATTATTATTGTGCGTTTTATTATTATCATTATTAATATAGCATCTGCAGACTAATGAGACCTCTTTGACGATTTTAACATGTGCCTGCACGCCAGCACAGTAAATTTAATTAGGTACAGGTACACAAGTACAGTGGTACCTTGACTTCTGATGACCCAACCTACGAGTTTTCAGTTACGAGCCAGTGGCTTGGTTGATTTTTGCTTTGAGTTGCAAGCCAAAATCAAGTTACGAGCAAGCTTCAGATATGCTTTGATTTTTTTTTCAACAAGTCGGCCATCTCCCACCGATTGTGGAAGTGTATTTTTGGGGGGCCCTGAAATACCCCACCTACATGACATTATTTCTTAAGGGCTTAAATTGGTTTCGGTAATGGCATAAAGCAGGCTTCTGCAATAATTTTCGTTAACCAGGGTCCACTGTACTTCCATTTCCAGGACCCCAAGTCCAGCTAAATCATAATGGGTTTTCCCCTGAATCCCTTCACTAAATATTACCCTGTTCACACTCAACAGCTCATCAGGTCCCAAAAACCATTCGTCTCCATTCATTTTTTTCTAACATGCTCAATATGCTTGCTGGAATGGCCCCCTCGCCCACAAAACCTCTTTTACCCCTTCCCCCCAAACCCTTTTTTGAGGACGCCCCCCTCCCCCTCCTTCCTTTCCCTACAGTTTTTCGTCCAAGTCATTCTACTTTGATCCATTCTCTCTAAATGACCCACCTCAACAACCCCTTTTAGCTCTCTGACTAATATTTTTGTAACTCCTCACCTAATTTCCACCCCCAATTCTCTGCATAATTTTAAAAAATTACCCTTAGACAGGACATCTCCCTGCCTTCAGCCACCCCCTCGCTGCAGCTTTTCAACCCAACTTCACACCCATATAAAGTGTTAGTACCACTATACTTTCATACATTCCCCTTTGCCTCCATAGATAGTTTTGTCTCCACAGATACCTCAACGCACCACTCGCCTTTTTCCTTCATCAATTCTATGGTTAACCTCATCCTTCCTAAACCCATCCACTGACAAGTCAACTCCCAAATATCTGAAAATATTCCTTTTTTTCCCTACTCCCTCTCTCCCAAAGTGATATCAATTTTTTTTTATCTAAATTGTTTGATACCCTCATCACCTTACTCTCTTATCTTTCTTCACTTTCCCCTTTTTCCTTTACACCTCTCAACCCTCCACCAACCTTTGCAACTTTTCTTTAGAATCTCCCATAAGCACGTATCATCAGCAAAAAAAGTAACTGTCTTCAATAAAGGTAAAAAGTGATAAATGTTCATTATCCATTTTATTAGTCCTTTATATTTATTTATCATTTTTTTTCTATGTAAAACTATACGTAGTTATTCTCTATAAAATGTATTTTTTTTTTAATACTTTTGGGTGTCTGAAACGGATTAATTGGTTACATTATTTCTTATGGGAAATATTGCTTAGGTTTAAATCAGAATTCAATTTTGTCAGACTTTCTGAACAATTAATAAAACCGGTTCCACTTTTGTGCTACAATAAATATATCCCCCTCACCCTACATTAGGTGACAAATTGGGGTTTTTTTTTGGGGCTGGAGCAGTTAATGCATTTCAATTAACAATGGGAAAATTGATTTGATATACGAGCATATTGAGTTATGAGCTGGATCACCCGTCGCTTCGTAGTCAAGGTCCATTGTATAATTATCAGAGTATACATAAAATATGAAATAACTTTTAAAAACTTAAAATTTTGGAATGTTTCCAGATATATTGAGGTGTGCTCACGGAGAATGTGAACAATCTGGGCGGCTCGCTGTGACCATATTAGAAAGTCAGTTGGGGGGAGCCATATAGTGAATTTTGGTCATAATTTGAAATGTCCATAGTGGGCAGCTGTAAGGAAAAACGCTGTAAGCGGGGCCCTACTGTATACCCATTTTTATTTATTCAGACTTCATCTAATAAATATATTCACTACTAAGCTATAAGCTAAGGATGAAAATATTTTAAGGCACAAGTAATGTACTGTATGTACAATTTTGGGGCCCTAGCTCTATTCTCAGTATATGATAGTGTAACCATGTTATCAGGTTTTTATTTGCATTTGAAAGTGAAAAGGCTGTTTCACTTTAAAGTGATTTTTGTTTTTACAGTAGTAGCCTGGAACCTAACCTATGTATAAAGTTAGTTTAATTAGTAGGTTGGTAGTCCAACCCCCCAGGGGGGGTACTCCCGGGTCACTCCCAAAGGAATTGTAAAGCATTATTTGTTTTACATGATGGTAGGATTGCTGGTGTCTTTTTTTCTGTCTCATAAACATGCAAAGATTTCAGGTACGTCTTGCTACTTCTACTTAGTTAGTCATCCTACGCAAACATACACGTTTATGTATACATACTCATCTGAGTTTTCTTTGATTTTATCTTAATAGTTCTTGTTTTTATTGCTTTTCCTTTCATATCCATGGGAAGTGGAATAAGAATCTTTCCTCCGATGCCATCGTGTTGTAAAAGTCAACTAAAATGCCGCGAACAATGGGCTAGTAACCCCTTTTCCTGTATAGCTTACTAAAAAGAAAAAGAAGAAAACCGTCAAAGTGGGATGTTTGAATGTGCGTGGATGTTGTGCGAATGATAAGAAAAGAGATGATTGTAGATGTTATGAATGAAAAGCTGGATGTCCTGGCTTTAAGTGAGACAAAGCTGAAGGGTTAGGAGAGTTTCAGGGGGGAGAAATAAATGGGATTAGGTCAGGGGTTTCAAAAAAGAGTTAAGCTAAAGGAGGAGTGGCAATAATGTTGAATAATCAGTTATGGCAGGTAAGAGGGAATATAAGTGTATAAATTCAAGGATTATGTTGAGTAAAATAAAGGTTGGATGTGAAAAGTGGGTTATAGTAAGTGTTTATGCACCTGGAAAGTGTAGAGAGAGGAAATTTGGGAAATGTTGGTGAGTGTGTGGGGAGTTTTAAACAAGTGAGAGTGGGTAAAAATGTTGTGGAGGAGTAGTAGGTAAATTTTGGGTGCCAGGGGTAAATGTAAATGGTAACCATTAATTGAGCTATGTGTAGAAAAGTTTGGTAATAAAATACATATTTTATGAAAAAGAGGATAAATAAATATACAAGTGTGATATAGCACGTAAGAAAGTTTGTTGGATTATGTATTGGTGGATAAAGGTTGATGGGTAGGCTTCAGGATGTACATGTTTATAGAGGGGCAACGGATATATCGGATCATTATTTGGTTGTAGCTACAGTTAGAGTAAGGTAGATGGGACAAAAAAGAAAATGGCAACAGCAAGTAAGAGAGAGGTAAAGTGTATAAACTAAGGGAGGAGGAACTTAGGGTGAGATATAAGAAACTATTGGCAGAAAGGTGGGCTAGTGCAAGTATGAGTAGTGGGGGGTTGAAGAGAGTTGGGATAGTTTAAAAATGCAGTATTAGAATGTGGGGCAGAAGTTTGTGGCTATAGGAGGGTGGGTGCAGGAGGAAAGAGGAGTGAGTGGTGGAATGAAGAAGTAAAGGGTGTGATAAAAGAGAAAAAGGTAGCTTATGAGAGGTTTTTACAAAACAGAAGTGTTAATAGAAGAGCAGAGTATATGGAGAGTAAAAGAAAGGTTAAGAGAGTGGTGAGAGTGCAAAGAAGAGCGGCTGAAAAGAATGGGAGAGGCTCTGTCAAGAATTTTGCTGAAAACAAGAAAAATTTTGGAGTGAGATAAACAAGGTAAGAAAGCCTAGGGAATGAATGGATTTGTCAGTTAAAAACAGAGTAGGGAGTTAGTAGATAGGGAGCTGGAGGTATTGGGTAGATGGCAGGAATATTTTGAGGAACTTTTAAATGTCGATGAAAAAAGGGAGCGGTAATTTCATGTACTGGCCAGGAGGTACAACATCGTTTAGGAGTGAAGAGCAGGATGTGAGTGGGGGAGGTGCGTGAGGCATTACGTAGAATGAAGGGGTAAAGCAGTTGGAACTGATGGGATCATGACAGAAATGTTAAAAGCAGGGGGATATAGTGCTGGAGTGGTTGGTATTTTTGTTTAATAAATGTATTAAAGGGAAGGTACCTAGGAATTGGCAGAAGCATGTATAGTTCCCCTTTTTACAAAGGAAGGGGGATAAAAGGTAAAAATTATAGGGGAATAGTTTACTGAGTATGCCAGGTAAAGTGTATGGCAGGGTTGTTATTGAAAGAATTAGAGGTAAGACAGAGAGTAGGATTGCAGGTGAGCAAGGGGGGCTTTAGAGTGGGTAGGGGATTGTAGATCAAGTGTTTACAGTGAAGCATATATGTGAACATTATTTAGATAAAGGTAGAAGTTTTCATTGCATTTATGGATTTAGAAAAGGCATATGATAGAATGGATAGGGAGCAATGTGGCAAATGTTGCAAGTGTATGGAATAGTAGTAAATTACTGAAGGCTGTAAGAGTTTTTATGAGGATAGTGAGGCTCAGGTTAGGGTGTGTAGAGAGAGGGAGATTACTTCCTGGTAAAGTAGGTCTTAGACAGGGATTTGTAATGTCAACATGGTTGTTTAATATATTTATAGATGGGGTTGTAAAAGAAGTAAATGCTAGGGTGTTGGGGAGGGGTGGGATTAAATTATGGGGAATTAAATGCAAAATGGGAGTTGACACAGTTACTTTTGCTGATGATACTGTGCTTATGGGAGATTCTAAAGAAAAATTGCAAGGTTAGTGGACGAGTTTGGGAGGTGTGTAAAGGTAGAAAGTTGAAAGTGAACATAGATAAGAGTAAGGAAGGTGATGAGGGTATCAAAGCGATTTAAATAAAGAAAAATTGGATATCACATTGGAGAGAGGATTATGGAAGAAGTAAATGTTTTCAGATATTTGGGAGTTGACGTGTCAGCGGATGGGTTTATGAAGGATGAGGTTAACCATAGAATTGATGAAGGAAAAAAGGTGAGTGGTGCGTTGAGGTATCTGTGGAGACAAAAACGTTATCCATGGAGGCAAAGAAAGGGAATGTACGAAAGTATAGTGTTACCAACACCTTATATGGGTGTGAAGCATGGGTTGCAAATACTGCAGCGAGGAGGAGGCTGGAGGCAGTGGAGATGTCCTGTCTAAGGGCAATGTGTGAGTGTAAATATTATGCAGAAAATTCGAATGTGGAAATTAGGAGAAGGTGTGGAGTTACTAAAAGTATTTGTCAGAGGGCTGAGAGGGTTGTTGAGGTGGTTTGGTCATTTAGAGAGAATGGATCAAAGTAGAATGACTTGGAGAGCATATAAATCTGTAGGGGAAGGAAGGCGGGGTGTCACTGTAAAGCTCAGTGAGAGTTCATAGGGTATAACCGTTTCTGCTCACGTGACCATCCGATGCAACCGTTAGCCCAATGTCAAAGGTCACCCATGTCAAAGGTCAATACTTTGAACGCTATGAGCCCTGCTCAGGGCAGTGCCTGAGTTACCATCGAGACACCGTGTAGGGATAGACCAGGCTTACGGCTCTGAGAATTCCACCCTATCTGTTCGATCTCGATATACAGTGGTACCTCGAGTTACGATGGTCCCCAAAATCGCCCTTTTATGTAAGTTTATTTTTTTAAATGCTTTTGTAAGTATATTTTTGGGGTGTAAAAGGACTAGTCTATTTTACATTATTCCTTATGGGGATAAATTCGTTTGGTAATGGCACTTGAACAGCATTCTCGAACGAAAAAATATCGTAACTCGAGGTACCACTGTACCAAGTTACCATCCCAAACTCGTCTGTTCATTACCCAATCTACGAAAGAACCTCCACGCAACAAATGGTGGCAGCGTGTGGGCGAAGATTAAAGTAATTGAGCAGATTTGAGAGCAAGAAGAAGCAGCCGGTGTGAGAGTGTGCCGCCGTGGGCGTCAATATCAACCGCCGCCAGCGACTCGCCTTCCCTCACCCGTGACGTCACCCATCGAAGACTCTTCTGAAGCAGTGTCTTCAGTCTTCTGGCTTCTAATTCCAAGTAAACCTCCGAAGAGTTGATCTGGGTTTTGCAATTAAGCCAAAAAGTAAGCCAGTTTATGTGAAAGAGCCTAAGCCAGCCTACAGTCATCCATTGTCTCCTGCCATTCATCCAATTCTTCACTGCTGTGTGAAAGTAACAGCATTCAGGTCCACCAGTCCAGAGGGCTTAAGCCAGCTTTTTCCAGAAAGCCAGACATAAAGTAAGCCAGTCGTTTTTTCAGCAAAGCCAGCTCCTTGAAGTATTGTCTCCAATCGCTTGTTGCTACAAGTTGGACGCTTGTCAGAGTGATATTCACCATTCCTGTGGCTTATTGTACAAAAAGCCACCTGGGTTAGTGGTTCCAAGGCCGTGAGGCAGCACGCCCTGACGTCACACCGCGCGCCCCCAGTAACCAATCACGAGCGAAGGAACTCCCGCTAGTACAGCGCGCCACCACCACCAAAACAAACCACCTGCTAACACCACCACTCAGCCAATATTTTGTGGTATTTTCTACCCTATCTTGGGTACCAGCAGCATTGTTCCGGCTCACATAGCAAGTCGAGAGTGTCTTCCTTCATCCCAGAGCGCCAACGTAAAAGCTTGCTGTGTGAGTTCCTCGTGTAAGCGCATTTCTCCAAGATCGTCAGCAGTCACCACCAGCTAGCGTCCAGGAAAATATTCTCCCTCTACCTACATTCGCCGTTCATTCATCATGAGAGAGACTATTCTGTTATAGACATTCGTGTGTGTGAGACATTTAAGCAGTGAATTTTCTTAGTGACATTTAAAGACTTGTATTTTCAGTGTCCTTGCAATTTCATTTAAATTCTCGTTCATTTGCTCGAAGTCATGTCTCCAGTAAAGTCAAGTAGTACTAATGTGTTTGCTGCCAGTCAAGGCAATGATGCTCAAGTAAATTTGTGCGATAATACTGTGTGTGCTGCTATTCAGAGCCATAATGATCATGAATCAGTGAAAAGTTCTTATAGTCCCTTACTGACTGATAGAAAGTCTCTAGCCTTTGAGCAATGTGTTTGTTCTCCCAGCTTGTATCAGAGATTGCCAGAGTGATGCGGAATGTGAAGTTCAGATTAGTTCTTGTAGATAGTATGTGTTTTATTTGTTAACGTTGCCGAGCGGTCAAGACACTAGTATTGCTGTCACTCCTGTCTGGAATTCAGCCCCTACAATATCTTGCATGCAAGACAGCGTTCAGATGCCTAGGGTGCCGGAGGTATCCCGGACCGCCTTGAGTACTGAGTCTATCCTTGCAATGTTGCTAGTTCAGAGTAGTTCCTCTCAGGGACGCTTTGTTGAAGAAGACTACTTGAATGAGTTATAGCATCTCTCGCTGATGCAAAAGCAATTGCAGAAAGCCGTTTCTGTTGCTAGTGTATTCACTAGAGTGCCAGTTGTTGTCCCTTGTGTTCCAGATAGTGATCTTTCCCAGTTGACAGTAATTCCTTTGCAGAGTAAAGTGTCGTGTGTCGAGTAATTATTACCTGCAGTAAGAGATAGTGAGAGCCGTTCTCCTTTGCTCATACTTTGTGTTATTGAGCTAACTATTTCAGCCGTAGAGAGATCCATCCACTCCACCGACCCTGTTCATTCCTTCAGTAGGAAAGTGATCATAAGTCGTGAGCTAAAGATAGAAAATAAGAAAATCCAGTTTAGAACTGAAGTTATTGACTGTGTGTTTTGTTATCAGATTTCAGTATCTAGTAAGATTTTGTGTGTTCAAGTTCTCTCGAGTTCTGAGAATTAACAGTATGATTTGAGTGCACCAGTCACCTTGGCTGTTAATCACTACCTTCTTGTAAATATATTTCAGAATTCGTAGATCACAAAGACATTCGATCAATCGACATATATTAATTTTCTCTTTTATCAGATTTTCTAGAAATAGCCTTTTAGTTATTTAATTCTTATGTATCAGGGTAAGATATAAACAACTATTGGAGGATAGATGGGCTAGTGAGAGTGTAGGCAATGGGGTCGAAAATGTATGGGGTAGATTTAAAAATGTAGTGTTAGAGTGTTCAGCAGAAGTTTGTGGTTACAGGCGAGTGGGTGCAGGAGGAAGAGGAGCGTTGTGGAATGATGATGAAAAAAGTAGTAAGGGAGAAAAGCATATGAGAGGTTTTTACAAAGTAGAAGTGATGAAAGGGAGGGGAAGAGTATAGGGAGAGAAAAAGAGGGGGTTAAAAGTGGTGAAGCAAAAAAAGGGGAGCAGATGAGAGAGTGGGTGAGATGTTATCAGCAAATTTTGTTGAAAATAAGAAAAAGTTTTGGAAGGAGATTAATAAGTTGGGGAAGCCTAGAAAAACAAATGGTTTTTGACATTTAAAAAAATAGGAGAGGAGAGTTATTAAATGGAGAGTTAGAGGTATCGGAAGATGGGGAGAATATTTTGAGGATTTGTTAAATGTTGATGAAGACAGGAAGCGTTTTAGGTAGGGCAAGGAAAAACATCTTGTAGGATTTTGGGAAGAGCCATTTTGGGTGTAGGGGAAGTTCGTGAGGCAGTGGAGAATGAAAGGGGGTAAGGCACTGGGATTGATGGGATAAAGATAGAAATGTTAAAAGCAGGTGGGGATATAATTTTGGATGGTTGGTGATTATTTAATAAATGTATGGAAGAGGGTAAGGTACCTAGGGATTCAGAAAACGTGTATTTTCCCTTTGTATAAAGGCAAAGGGGACAAAAAGGGTGCAAAAATTATAGGGGAATAAGTCTGTTGAGTGTACCTGGTAAAGTGTATGGTAGAGTTTTTTGAAAGAATTAAAGTAAAACAAAGCAGGAACAAGATGAAAAAAGGGGGCTTTAGGAAAGGGAGGGGTGTGACCAAGTGTTTAATGAAACATATAGGTGAAAGTATTTGGATAAGGGTAAAGATGTTTTTTGGGATTTATGGATTTGGAAAAGGCGATGATAGGGGATAGGGGACAAGTTAAAATTTTTGCAGGTGTATGGAATAGGGGAAGGTTCGAAAGCAGTGAAATTTTTATGAGGATAGTGAGGCTCAGGTTAGAGGTGTAGGAGGAAGGGACTTTCCCCGTAAAGGGGCCTTTGACAAGGATTGTGATGTCACCGTGGTTGTTCAATATATTTATAGATGGGGTTTTAAGAGAAGTGAATGCGAGGTCTTGGCAAGAGGTGTTGGGCTAAAAGATAAAAAGCAAATACAAAGTGGGGGTTTTCACAGTTTTTTGCTGATGAACCCGTGCTTTGGGAGATTCTGGGAAGCTGCAAGAGGTTGGGGGGATGAATTTGGTAGGGGTGTAAAAGAAGAAAATTGAAAGTGAATATAGGAAAGAGTAAGGTGATGAATAACAAAAAGAATAGGTTAAAGATTGGATATCAGATTGGAGGGAGAGTATGGAGGAGGGAATGTATTCAGATATTTGGGAGTGGACATGTCGGGGATGGGTCTATGAAGGATGAGGTGAATCATAGAATTTTATGAGGGAAAGGGTGAGTGGAGACTTGGGTCTGTGGAGACAAAGAACCTTTCCATGGAAGTAAAAGGGAATGTATGAGAGTATAGTTATACCAACGCTTTTTAGGGGGAAAGGGATAATGTTGGGGAAAAGGGAAGGCTGGAGGGTGGAGATGTTTTTGTCTG
>WNWK01049771.1:0-13092 GCA_009830355.1 Cherax destructor
CCTGTTTACTTCTGCACCCTGGTAAAACCTCACCCCGCTTTAACACCTGGGTTTCCGTGCACTTATGGTTCACTCTACTGGGTTTAGATTTTGTTTTTGTTTTTTCCTACACCCCAACACTGCTGGTTTTTCCTATGATGACTGGAAGATATACGAACTTATGTTAGTGAAATCGTTCACTGACAACTCACAACTCGACACTGTTTATCGTATTTTTCAGCTGGACAAATTACGTATGTCCTCAGGATTGTGCCCCTTTTCGTATTTCATAAATTTTTATATCAATGTAATCACTAGATTTTGGTCAGGTATACTAACAGTTTAAAATTATCAATACACGGACTTGCGTGGTAAGGACCCGGCGGCCGCTGGCAACTGATCTCAAACACGAAACTCGTTAGGCCTACACTTCCGCCTTTGTTTTCACTTTAACATCTATTAACTTGTTTGTATACTATGGCACCACTGATATATTCACTATACAGATCTATCTTCACCCTATTTTCAGGGAGACTTTCCTTCCTCTGACAAATAAACGTTCTGTTTTGTTATTTCACACGGCACTTAAGTTCCCCTCTGGAGTGCGATAAAATTAATGAATTCAGAGACTACTCATTCAGAAATGTTCAAGATATGTCAAAGTATTTTATCCACAGTGGTATATTAGAGACCATTCTGGAAAAATACCCTGACTTTGCTCCCTGTAAATAAAGCATTGACACGTGTGTGTGTGTGTGTGTGTATGTACATGTGTGTATGTGTATGTGTTAGTTACCATTTTGTCCTAGGCACATGTCAATTAGACACTAGGCCTGTTGTATATATGTGTGTGTGTATGTGTATGTAAGGAACACTTGAAATGTTCTGCCCACCGGAATGAACTGCCTCCGCGTCAAGCAGGTACATAGCCAAGGCTATGTATATACATGTATGCGTGTGTATGTGTATATGTATATGTGTGTGTGTGTGACCCAACAATTAAAATTTGCACCAATAACTCATTACAAGAGGCCTGGTCACGGACCGGGCCGCGGGGGCGTTGACCCCTGGAATTCTCTCCAGGTAGACTCCAGATTACAGTTGTGGCTGGGTGTAGACTAATAGATTGCTCATTGCTTTATAATTTGTTCATGAGTGCAACCATGTACAGACGTAAGTAAATTTACTTACATGATTCATTACCTTGTAACTAGTGAATTAATTACCATTGTACCTTGTTCAGCTATCAAAACTTTGGGGCCCAGTCTCTGGACCCTATATATACCTCTGTAATCTGCAAATACCTTTGTAACTTGTCATGATTGTGACCATCTGAGTTCATTACCTTTGTAACTTGCTCAGCTATCAAACTTTGAGGTCCAGTCCCTGGACCCATTATGTACCTCTGTAATCTTTTGACTACCGCCCACAGGATGGGTATGGGGTGCATAATAAAGATATCAAACTAACTTTATATCACTATGTTCTGGCACACTAATTCCCTTGTTTTTGTCTCTGTATAACTGTTTTCTGCCTGGTTTGTTGCGAGCACTGGAGGGATGTACCTTATAAGATCACTGGCACAGTTTTAAGGTTCTAGCACGTAGAGGAGACCGCGAAAAACACGGAACAAGACGGACGCGTGTATAGGCCTCGGCGGCCTAGTGTGTGCAAAGTCCTGGAGAAAATCATCAGGAAAAGAATAGTGGAGCACCTCGAGCTGAACAGGATAATAAACACCAGGCAGCACGGATTCCGGGAAGGCAAATCCTGTGTAACAAACCTCCTAGAGTTCTATGATAAAGTAACAGAGGTAAGGCAAGAGAGAGAAGGGTGGGTTGATTGCATTTTCCTGGACTGCAGGAAGGCCTTCGACACAGTTCCTCACATGAGATTAGTAAAGAAGTTGGAAGAACAAGCACGTATAACAGGAAGGGCACTGGAATGGATCAGGGAATACCTCACAGGGAGGCAACAACGGGTCATGGTGCGTGATGAGGTATCACAGTGGGCACCTGTGACGAGCGGCGTTCCGCAGGGGTCAGTCCTAGGACCAGTGTTATTCTTGGTATATGTAAATGACATGACAGATGGGATAGACTCAGAAGCGTCTCTGTTCGCAGATGATGTGAAATTAATGAGGAAAATCACATCGGAGGAGGACCAAGCTGGACTTCAAACAGACCTGGACAAGCTTGACATCTGGTCTAGCAAATGGCTTCTCGAATTCAATCCCACCAAATGCAAAGTCATGAAGATCGGAGAAGGGCAAAGAAGACCGCTGACAGAGTACAGGCTAGGCGGACAAAGGCTACAAACCTCGGAAAAGGAGAAAGACCTTGGGGTGAGTATAACGCCAAGCACGTCTCCGGAGGCACACATCAACCAGATAACTGCGGCAGCATATGGGCGACTGGCAAACCTAAGATTTGCGTTCCGTTACCTTAACAAGGACTCGTTTAAGACACTGTACACCGTGTACGTCAGGCCTATACTAGAATATGCAGCACCAGTCTGGAACCCACACCTGGTCAAGCACGTCAAGAAATTAGAGAATGTGTAAAAGTTTGCGACAAGGCTAGTTCCACAACTCAGGGCACTGCCCTATGAAGAAAGGTTGAGGGAAATAGGACTAACAACACTGGAGGACAGAAGGGTTAGAAGAGACATGATAACGACATACAAAATACTGCAGGGAATCGACAAGGTAGACAGTGACAGGATGTTCCAGAGAGGGAACACAGAAACAAGGGGACACAACTGGAAGCTGAAGACTCAGATGAGTCAAAGGGATGTTAGGAAGCACTTCTTCAGCCATAGAGTAGTTCGGAAGTGGAATAGTCTAGCGAATGATATAGTGGAGGCGGGAACCATACATAGTTTTAAGACAAGGTGTGATAAAGCTCATGTAGCAGGGAGAGCAGAGACCCAGTAGCGGACAGCGAAGATGCCCGGCCAGGAGCTGAGTCTCGACCCCTGCAACCACAATTAGGTGAGTACACACACACACACACACAGAAACACACACAGAAGGACTCCAACTACGACAACCCCAAGGCAACTGTACAATTTAAACCCACACCCACACATCATTCCTCCTGTCCCCACCCCCCATCATAAACCCCACCCCTACAACAACCCCTACCCCTACAGCAACCCCCATGGGCCCTCTGCCTTCACCCCCCACCACAAACCCCATCCCCACCACAACCTCCCAATATTCCCCCTGGACCACAGTTTTAGAAACGAAGTTGAAGGTTTGGTACACGAATGCGGATGGAATAACGAATAAATATGAAGAGTGGAACGAAAGAATCGATGAGAAGTCCCCAGACATCATAGCAGTCACAGAAACGAAACTCACTGAGGCAATAACAGACTCAATCTTCCCACAGGGATATCAGATCCTGAGGAAAGATAGGAGTAGAGGGGGAGGAGGGGTTGCACTGCTCGTAAGGAACCAATGGAGATTTGAGGAAATGGAAGGCATGGACGAGATTAGGGAAAGGGACTACATAGTAGGTACAATCCAGTCTGGAGAACATAAGATTACCATTGCAGTGATGTATAACCCACCACAGAACTGCAGGAGGCCAAGAGAGGAATATGAAGAGGGCAACAGAGCAATGGTGGACACACTGGCTGAGGTGGCAAGAAGAGCTCACTTGAGAAGAGCAAAGTTACTGGTTATGGGCGACTTCAACCACAGGGAGATCGATTGAGAAAATCTGGAACCACATGGAGGTCCAGAAACATTAAGAGAACCAAGATGATGGATGTGGAACTGGAAAACCTGATGCACCAACATGTCAGGGACACTACCAGAGAGAGAGGAGAGGATGAACCAGCAAGGCTGGACGTTGTGTTCACCCTGAGCAGCTCAGACATTGAGGACATCACATACGAGAGGCCCCTGGGAGCCAGTGACCATATGGATCTGAGCTTTGAATCTGGAATCTGGAATTCATTACCAGTAAATATTAAGATAACCTTGTCTGAAAATCATTTGAAGACTCTACTCAAAAACCACCTACTCACCCAAAACTAAATAATCATACTATAAACTACTTTCAAAAATGCTCAATATTACTTTCCTATAAGATAAATTCAATTTTTAATAATATGTTACTATTATGTTACCCTCTACTCACCCAAAACTAAATACTTATACTATAAGTTACTGTCAAAAATGCTCAATGTTATTTTCCTTAAAATAATCTCAATTTCATATTACCATTCTCCTAAACACTTGTTACAATCTAATATCATCATATAATAATTTTAGCAGTATAATATCATCATATTGTAATTTGAAAACAAATTTTAACTAGAATAAACTCAATAAATTTCTCTAATATTATGTACATAGTCTATAAGTCACTAGATTAAGCTGCCCCTAATGCCATGGCATGTCAGTGGCTCTCCTTGCACTCATTTTATATTGTAACTACCAATACTTATGTAATCTGCAATGAAATAAAATTTACTTTACTTTACTTTACATAGTAGAGTTACAAGTGGAGAGGGAAACAAGAGTTGAAAGGGACAAGCCAAACTTTAAAAGAGGGGACTACACGGGTATGAGGAACTTCCTGCAGGAGGTTCAGTGGGACAGAGACATGGAAGGAAAGTCAGTAAATGAAATGATGGAATACGTAACAACAAAGTGCAAGGCAGCAGAGGAAAAGTTTGTTCCTAAGGGTAAAAGAATATATGGGAAGTCCAGGACGAGCCCCTGGTTTACCCAAAGGTACAGGGAGGCAAAGACTCAGTGTGCTAGAGCATGGAAAAAAATACAGAAGGCAAAGGACCCAAGAAAATAAAGAGATTAGTCTTAGAGCTAGAAACGAGTATGTACAGATAAGGAAGGAGGCCCAGCGATAGTACGAAAATGACATGGCATTGAAAGTCAAGTCTGACCTGAAACTGCTGTATAGTCACATTAGGAGGAAGACAACAGTCAAAGACCAGGTGATCAGGCTGAGGAGAGAAGGTGGGGAACTCACAAAAAATGACCAAGAGGTATGTGAGGAGCTCAACACGAGGTTTAAGGAGGTATTCACAGTGGAGGCAGGAAGGAATCTGGGTAGACAGGACATAGCGGAACACCAACAAGGAATATACCAAGTGTTGGATGGCATACACACAACTGAGGAGGAGGTGAAGAAGTTTCTCAGGGACCTTGATACCTCAAAGGCGATGGGACCGGACAACATCTCCCCGTGGGTCCTTAGAGAGGAAGCAGAGATGCTGTGTGTGCCACTAACCACAATATTCAACACATCTCTTGAAACTGGGCAGCTACCTGAGATATGGAAGAAGGCAAATGTAGTTCCCATTTTTAAGAAAGGAGACAGAAAAGAGGCACTAAACTACAGACCAGTGTCACTTACGTGTATAGTGTGCAAAGTCATGGAGAAAATCATCAGGAGGAGAGTGGTGGAGCACCTGGAACGGAACAGGTTTATTTTTGACAACCAGCACTGATTTATGGAAGGCAAATCCTGTGTCACAAACCTTCTGGAGTTCTATGATAAAGTAACAGAGGTAAGACACGAGAGAGAGGGGTGGGTTGATTGCATTTTCTTGGACTACAGGAAAGCCTTCGACACAGTTCCTCATATGAGATTAGTGCAAAAGCTGGAGGATCAGGCGTGTATAACAGGAAGGGCACTGCAATTGATCAGAGAATACCTGACAGGGAGGCAACAGCAGGTCATGGTGCGTGATGAGGTATCACAGTGGGCGTCTTGCTTCTTGAATTTAGTCCCGCCAAATGCAAAGTCATGAAGATCGGGGAAGGGCAAAGAAGACCGCAGACAGAGTATAGGCTAGGTGGACAAAGATTGCAAACCTCGTTAAAGGAGAAAGACCTTGGGGTGAATATAACACCAAGCACGTCTCTGGAAGCACACAACAACCAGATAACTGCGGCAGCATATGGGCGACTGGCAAACCTAAGATTAGCGTTCCGATACTTTAATAAGGAATCGTTCAAGACACTGTACACTTTGTACGTCAGGCCCATACTAGAGTATGCAGCACCAGTTTGGAACCCATACCTGGTCAAGTACGTCAAGAAATTAGAGAAAGTGCAAAGGTTTGCAACAAGGTTAGTTCCAGAGCTAAGGGGAATGTCCTACGACGAAAGGTTAAGGGAAATTGGCCTGACGACACTGGAGGACAGGAGGGTTAGAGGAGACATGATAACGACATACAAAATACTGCGGGGAATTGACATGGTAGATAGTGACAGGATGTTCCTGAGAGGGGACACAGAAACAAGGGGGCACAATTGGAAGGTGAAGACTCAGATGAGTCAAAGGGATGTTAGGAAGTATTTCTTCAGCCATAGAGTAGTCAGGAAGTGGAATAGTCTAGCAAGTGATGTAGTGGAGGCAGGAACCATACATGGCTTTAAGACGAGGTATGATAAAGCTCAAGGAGCAGGGAGAGAAGGGACCAAGTAGCGGTCAGTGAAGAGGTGGGGCCAGGAGCTGAGTCTCGACCCCTGCAACCACAATTAGGTGAGTACAATTAGGTGAGTACACAAGATGGACAGAAGACAGGATGTTACAGAGAGGGGACACATAAATAAGGGGTCACAATTGGAAGTTAAAGACTCAGATGAGTCAGATGGATGTTAGGAAGTATTTCTTCAGTCATAAGAGTAGTCAGGAAGTGGAATAGTCTAGCAAGTGATGTAGTTTACCTGGAGAGAGTTCCAGGGGTCAACGCCCCTGCGGCCCGGTCTATGACCAGGCCTCATGTGTTATTCCTATTCCTGCCTTACTTCTTCCAGGACTAGTGCGGTAGAATGGTAGCGTAGGTGAAGAGATACGGCCGATGACTAGACGTTGTTTATTACTGGAGAGGTATAGGTTTACACAGGTGCAGAGTGTGAGAGGGGGGACCGGGAGCCAGCTAGGGTAGAACCTGCTTCAATCAGGTAGGCCGAGGAAGTGGGGCGTCACAGAGTGGTGTCCCACTGACTTGGGTAGGCCTTCAGATGGCAGAACTGTAGTGCCACATAATTTGAAAGGGATTAAGTATAGGCTGCTTACATCCGCTCGGCCACCTACTGCGTGTCGTCTCGACACGACAATAATGGCGGGCACGAAGGTGCAAATGAGCAATATATACAATAGGTACCCAGGGAAAACTGGTTTCCGGTCACCCGAAATATATACAATAAGGATATTGCAGGAGCAGGCCCCAAAAACTCTCCCACTTCGAGGGGTCGGGGGAGAGAAAATCGGCGTGCCCGTACAGCTGGACGGAGGACAGAGCAAGGCGATGTCGGCACTGGAACTAGAATCTTCTATGTGCAGGTTGTCCGCAGGGCTAAGGCATCAACTTGACTGCACATCCTTGAGTGCTGTACCATCCTCACATCTGCAAACAATGACTGACAGTAGCATTTCCTAAGGTGTGACATTTGACTCAAAAGGGTGGCACTGCCCTTACATTTATACAGGTTTTACGAGACACACTGGGTGCACATACTTACAATAACATTATTTCCATGGAATTCATTATACTACGGGTACCCTTCTAGACTAAATTTTACATATTTACATGGTGTTGTCCACCCTGACTCCATTATTTACTAACTATACAATGTATGTGCATTAATCCCCATTTCTGCAAGCAAACAATTAGCGTAGCTAGCGTAGGAGTCGGACAAGTCAAAAGGTATGTCAATGTCACAGAAATGTACTGCTGTCCTGGGTCTCAGGCCATAAGTATGGAGCCTTACAGGACTGTCATCTGTCGTAGTGGTAGCAGGTGAAGAATTAGACAGGTTGTCACTAGTTTGAGTCTGATTGTGGCTTTGCAACACACGTGATTCCAGCTCTGCCTCGGCTTGCACATGATCAATATACTTCATGTGATCAAGGTGAGCTTCTCTGATAGTTCCAGTAGCGATCTCCCTCACCTCGAACTTATTGCCGCGGAGCTGTCGTAGGATATGGTAAGGTCCGACAAACTTGGGGACAAGTTTATGCATACCAGGGGTCTGCGTTGGGTTGAGCAACATAACTTTGCAACCTGGTTCCACCTTACTTTCCTTAGCGTGGGCGTTGCGATCAGACGTGAACCTATCTTTGGCTTTTATTAGGTTTTCCCGTACTCGTTGGAAGACAAGCTGTGTGGTCCGCATCTTAACTATACCGGTGTTATCGGTGTCATAAGTTGGACTAGGCGGAGCAAACAGGATTTCGTACGGTAAACGCTTATCATAGCCATACAAGGCAAAATGGGGTGTCTCGCCAATCGAGCTGTTGAGGGAAGAGTTCAATGTACACTGAACATCTGGAATAGCCTCATCCCATGTAGTACAACTCGGATTAACGGTTACTCTGAGCACCTCCAGGACTTTGCGGTTTGTACGTTCAGCAAGACCATTACTCGCAGGGTGACGTGGAGCTACTGGCGCTTGGTGAATGTTAAACCTGGAACAAAGATCCTTCATCGTGGCATTTATGAACTCCGACCCATTGTCTGACAGGAGAACACGTTGGCAGGTATGACGGAAAACGATATGCTCATGGAAAGCATATGCGACTGCCTCGGCCGTTTTATCAGGGATGGGTACTAACTCGCAGTACCGCGTCAAGTTATCTACCATTACAAGCAGGTGTTTATTACCCTTCTCCGAGGTCGAGAAGTTCGTCAACAGGTAGACAGAAGTTCTTTCCCAGGGCTCCTTTGTAATGGGATACTTCAGAATGGGATTGGGACCCGTGACAGTACCCTTGTGTTGTAAGCAAACGACACACTGGTGTACATACTAGGCAATTTCCGCTGCCATCTTAGGCCAGATATATTTCATTCTTGCCTGTTTGATGCTGCAGTCCTTCCCGGGGTGCGCTGCACCTGGGAGGTCGTGGATCAACTTGAGAGTCGTGGGTACCAGGGACTCCGGTATCACCAGTTGGTGTACGGTTCTATCGGGGTCCACTAGTCGAGCTACACGACACAGTACTCCTTGATTGACCACTAAGTCTGTCAGCGGAACGGGCAACTTGACCCGCGGGCCAACGTCCTCCTTGGTCAGGAATCGAAGGATTGGTGACCACACCGGGTCCTGCCGTTGGGCTCTCTCTAGGTCCTCGACGGAGAACGAGTTGTCTGCACTGACAAAGGCTATATGCCTCGAAAAGGCATCAGCTACGATATTTTGCTTACCCGGAACGTAGCAGACTTCAGGGTTGTAGTTGTTAAAGGTGCGAGACCACCGAACATGCTTTCCAGAGAGATTCTTGTTTGCAAAAAGGGATAATAACGGCAGATGATCCGTGTAAATCTTGACAGGATACTGGTAAATAATGTCTCTGAAGTGGTTCAAAGCCCAGACGATGGCTAAGGCTTCTAGCTCTGTCACTGAGTAATTGACTTCAGCTTTGGTGAGAACACGGCTAGCATAAGCTATTGGCTGTTGCTTACCATTAGATTCCTGCGACAAGACTACACCGATGCCAACTTTGCTGGCATCTGTCGTCAAGGTGAATGCTTTGGTGAAATCAGGGAATCTAAGGACTGGGGCTGATGTTAACCTATTTTTAAGTGTGACGAAAGCTCTTTCCTGGTCACATGTCCACTCAAAGGGGACATCCTTCTTGAGCTGAGTCAAGGGTGCAGCTATGGTGGAGAATCCAGCTATGAAAGTGCGGTAGAATCCGGCTAGGCCTACGAAGGAGCAGACGGCATCCGCCGTCGTAGGTCTAGGGAACTTCTGTACAGCCGAGATTTTAGACTCGTCTGTCTTGATGCCGTTCTGAGTCACTACGTGGCCCAGAAACTTTATTTCCTGCTTAAGGAACTGGCACTTTGAAAGCTTCACCTTAAGATTAGCCTTGGCTAGTTTTTCCAGTACCTGAGACCTGGCTAAAGCCTGATACTACAGGTATCTATGCCATCCCAGGTTACACAGCCATTCACAACTGTAGGACAGACCAGCGAAGGGGTGGAACAGCAATATATTATACAGATCAACTCGAATGTATCAAAAACTCTTGCACAAGGGATGAACATGGAGAATATATTATAGCTAAATTTAAATCAAAAGACCTGAAAAAACCCCTCACAGTGATAAACATCTACAGATTACCACAGTCAAACGTCCGCCACTTTAGTGAAAAACTAGGAAACCTGATAATCGATTCACGCCTTAACAAAGATCATTTGCTGGTCACAGGAGATTTCAACATAAATCTCCTACATGACCAGGACCCACAGGTAACTGAATTCACAAACACTATGAGCAACTGCTTATTACTACCAACAATATCAAAACCTACAAGAATCTCCGAGAATAGTACCTCGTTACTAGACCACATCTGGACTAACTCAATATCCCCTCTAAAATCAGGCATAATCACAGAAAACACCACAGACCACTACCCTACCTTTCTCAAAACTAACCTAGGCATTTTGCCCCAAGAAATTGCAAAAGTTACCTTCAGACTGCATAATGAGTCAGCTGTTAATAATTTTATATCAGCTATGACGAACATTGACTGGCTTAATGAATTAGAAACACATTCAGATACTAATGAATGCATCAAGAACTTCCTTAAAAACACACAACCTCTATAACAGACATTGCCCCAAAAACTAAACAGATCACAGCTAAGCGACTTAACAATCCCTGGCTAACATCCAGCATCCTTAAATCCATAAACAAGAGGCACCAATATGAAAAACAATATAGAAGGGTCTAATAACCAGAGAACAATCCAAACGCTACTCATCAATCCTTACTAGCCTGATAAGAAGGTCCAAAAAATTGTATTATGAGAACAGACTCCAGACTGTAAAAGGTGATATGAAAAAGACCTGGAAAACCCTATCTACAATTCTAGGAAATAAAAAGATATCCACGAAAAATACCATCAAATTATCAAAAACAGACGAACCCCTACTCTCACCGACTGAGACAGCAAACAGACTTAATGTTTTCTTCTCCACCATAGGTTAAAATCTAGCGAGTAAAATCCCAAGCTCGAACACTTGTCCAACAGACTACCTCACCAACACCTACCCAGATACACTATTCCTAGCTCCTACCAACTCAATTGAAGTCTCGCTCATAATCAACACCCTTAAAAACAAAGCAGGAGACATAAACAGCTTACCACCCTTTATGTACAAAAAAGCTTCACACGTACTGTCACCAATTATAGCAGCATTATTCAATAAATCCATTGAATCTTCCACCTTCCCATCAATTCTCAAAATAGCTAGGGTCACCCCGATCCACAAAGGAGGTGACCAAAGTGACTTGAACAATTATAGACCAATCTCAAATTTACCACTGCTTTCTAAAATCTTCGAAAAATTAATTCATAAACAGATCTATTCCTTCCTCGTCTCACACAATGTACTAAACCCCTGTCAATTTGGATTCAGGACTAACAAGAGCACAAACGATGCTATAACACACATGTTAGAGTTAATATACACCGCACTTGAGAAGAAAGAAGTTCCGCTGGGAATCTTTATAGACCTATGCAAAGCATTTGATACAGTCGACCATGATTTATTGCTCACAAAATTAGCGCACTATGGTATTAGGGGGCACCCCCTCAATTACCTAAAGTCGTACCTTAGCAACAGAAGCCAGTATGTGTACACAAATGGAGTGAATTCTTACACGTGTCCTGGGGCCACTCTTATTTCTCATTTACATAAACGACCTACCGAATGCATCACAACTACTCAAACCCATTTTATTTGCAGATGATACAACATATGTCTTCTCTCACCCAAATCCAGTCATACTAGCCAACACAGTTAATGCCGAATTACAGAAAATATCAACATGGATGACGACAAATAAACTTACTCTCAATACTGACAAGACCTACTTCATTCAGTTTGGAAACAAAGCTACAAATGTTCCACTTAACATAACACTAAATGGTGCACCCATCACAAGACTCAAAGAGGGAAAATTCCTAGGAATCCACCTTGACAGTAGTCTTAAATTCCAAACTCATATATGTACAACAAATTTCCAAGAAAATCTCAAAGACAGTAGGTATATTATCTAAGATACGCTATCATGTGCCACAACCAGCTCTCATTGCACTAATTTATTCTCTTATCTCCCTTTTCTCACCTATGGAATCAGTGCATGGGGCTCAACAACATTAAAACACCTTTGAACTCTAACCCGCAAAAGGTCAGTAGGATGATAACAAATTTCCCCCCTAGACAACATACTCCACCGATATTCAGAACATTAAAACCTCACCGTAAAAAAAAATTCCCCTTTATTCCATCTACATACATAAAAATCTCGCTAATATCAAATCTCCTCAAAAATTTTCCTCAACAACTTTTAGGTCCCCGACCATGACACAAGACACAGTCCCATTTCTTTTGGTCCATACTAACCAATGAAAATTCTATGCACATAAAAGGCCCCAGAAACTGGAATTCATTCAGTAAATATTAATTAACCTTTTCCAAAGCAATTCAAGACTCTTTCAAAAAACACCTACTCACACTATACTAAATACTCAAATGAACAAACTTTCAAACACAATGTTATTTTCAAGATAATTTAATTTTTTATGTCATCCTCCTTTAAAACCTTTTGCAATATCATATCATCATATTGTTCATTTAAAATATTAAATATCATCATTTTGTTAAATTGAAATAAAATATATAACTAGAAGAAACTCAATAAATTTTCTTGTCTCTTTTACTTCCACCTGAAGTGCCCAGCAGCCCTGTGATGGCCTAATCAAGACCCCCATAACACTAAATATGTGGATCCCCGAATGATATAAATCAACTACAGTAATCACCCAAAAATACACAAAATCACCACTAAAAGGACTTTTTACCATGCCCCGCTCCACTGGTGATATACAACTTCCCCATTCCACATCGCCTACTATTCATCTGAAGCCACGGTCAATGGCCCAAAGGGGCTGAACAGAAGATCCAGTAAACAGCCAAAAACTCCTAACATCCCCGGGGAAGCTTTCAAAAAAAACTTCTCGTATTGCCAGCCAGGCCTCAACCCCCCCAAACCCCCCACCCCCACAAAACCCGCCAGACAACAACAATAATGGCTGCCCCACTCCAAAATAA
>WNWK01049772.1:0-13092 GCA_009830355.1 Cherax destructor
CTTTCCTCCGTAAGCTATGTGAGCAAATGAACTAAAATGCCAGGAACAATGGGTTAGTGTCCTTCCTGTAATATAGCCACGGAAGAAAGAAGAAACCGCCAAAGTGGGATGTTTAATGTAGTGGAGGCTAGCATGAAAAGAAAGAGATGATTGTAGATGCAAAGATAAATGAAAAGAAGCTGGATGTCTTGGCTTGGCAGATGAAGCTGAAGGGGGTAGGAGAGTTTCATGGAGAAATGAAATGGATTAGGTCAGGGTTTCAAATAGAGTTAGAGCTAAAGAAGAGCAAATATCGCTGAATAATCACAGTAGAAGAAGAAATGGCAAATCAGACTATGTGAGAAACAGCTGGATGAAAAGGCTATAGTGGGGCGCTGGCAAAATCAAGAGAGAAGGGAGAGAGAGAGAGATTTTGGGAAATGCTGAGGAGTGTGGGGAGTTTTGAACCAGTGAGAGAGTAATTGTGGCTGGGGATCTTAATGCTAGCAAACATGTGATGGAATAAAGAGGTAAATTGAAACAGGGTAAAAAGAACCATTGAATTGTTTATGAAAGGTTCTGGTAATAAGTAATACATATTTTGAGGAAAAGATGGATAAATAAAGATGTATGATATAGCACGGGCAGTGAAGTTGATTATGTATTGGTGGACAAAGGTTGATGGGTAGCTTCAGACAATAATAGGTATAAAAGGTGATAATGGATCATTATTTGGTTGTAGCTGTTATAAAGGTAGATGGCTCAAAGAAAGGGCAATGAGCAAGTAAGAGAGAGGTAAAGGTAAGGTGAACCTACAGGAGGAAGTTAGGGGCAGATATAAGCAACTATTGGCAGAAAGGTGGGATAATGCATGAAGTGAGAGGGGGCTAGTGAGAGTTGGGAATATAAAATGTATTAGGAATGGGCAGAAGTTTGTAGCCATAGGAGGGTGGGTGCAGGAGGAAAGAGGAGTGAGTAGAATAACAGTGGAAGTGTGACAAAGAGAAAAGGTAGCTTATGAGAGGTTTTTTACTATAAATGAAGGTGAGAGAGAAGACAGAGCAGAGGGACCTCTGAGTTTCAGAAAACTTCACTCTGAACTGGTCTATGCTACCACTGAACACTTGACTCTTGAAAAAAAACACCACTTAGTTGAACATTTAACTCAAAAATACTTTTCCACAAGCACTTACAATATACTTACATAAATGTACGATTTCCGGGTTTACGAAACTCAAATCCACACTGTATATGGAGAGTGAAAAAGAGAAGAGGTGAGAGAGTGCAAAAGAAGATTGATGAAAGAATGAAGAGGCTCTGTCAAGAAATTTTGCTGAAACAAGAAAATTTTGGATGATAAAACAGTAAGAAAGCCTTAGGAACAAATGTAATATCAAGCAACAAACAGATAGGGAGTTAGCAGATGGTTATATTGGTGTAGATGGCAAGAATATTTTGAGGAACCCTAATGTTTAGCAAAAAAAGGAGGCGGTAATTTCATGTACTAGCTGTGGAGGTACAAACACTGTTGAGATGTGAAGAAGAGCAGGATGTGAGAGTGTGGGGGAGGTGTGTGAGGCATTACGTTGAATGAAAGGTGGGTAAAGCAGCTGAACTGACTGGATCAAGGACAGAAATGTTAAAAGCAGGAAGGTAGTTGGAGTGGTTGGTATTTTTGTTTAATAAAGGTAAGTGGTGAGGAAGGCACCTAGGGATTGCAGAGAGCATATAGTTCCCTTTATATAAAGGGAAGGATAAAGAGAGTGTAAAACTATAGGGGAACAGTCACTGAGTATACCAGGTAGGGCATGGTACACAGAATTAGGAGGTGGGGGACAGATATAGACGTGTGATGAGACAAGAGGCTTTTTAGAGTGGGTAGGTGTGTGCAGATCATGCGCTATGAAGCATATGAACAGTATCTAGATTAAAAGGTTTTATTATCATGATTTGAGAAAAGAAGACATGATATAGTAAGCAATGTGGCAATGCTGGTAAGTGTATGAAGAGGTGGTGTTAACATACACAAAGAGTTTTGTGTGGAATAGTGAGGCCCAGGTTAGTGTAGGAGAGAGGATTACTTCCGCAAAAGATTTTAGACAGACGTAAGGTCATGGCTACTGGAGACATTACATGGGTCAAAATAGCAACATAAAGGGAGAGGGCAGATTAATTATGGAGAATATATGTATTGAGCTGTAATGAAGCATTTTTTGCTGATGATACTGTGCTTAGTAGAGATTCTAAAGAAAAGCCAAAGGCTAGTGGATGAGCTTGAGAGAGTGTGGGCAGAAAGTTGGTGCTGAACAGATAAGATAAGGTGATATGGCATCAAACGACAACAGAAAGAAAATTGGATAATTCATTGGAGAGAGGGATTGTAGTAAAGTAAATGCTTTGGGATAGTCAGAGTTGATGTGTCAGCGATAATATGAAGGATGAGGTTAACCATAGAATTGATGGCTGGAAAAGGAGAAAGAGGCATCTGTGGAGACAAAAACGGTCCATGGAGTGCTAATAGAATGTACCAGCATAGTGGTAACACTCTATATGGTGGGAAGCATGGCTGCAACACAAAAGCCAGAGGAGGCTGAGAGGTGAGAGCACCGTTCATAACAGAAATGACATGCAGAAATTTGAACAATGTGAAATTAGGGAGAAGGTGTGGAGTTACTAAAAGCATTTGTCAGATGGGCTGAAGAGGGTTGTTGAGGTGGTTTGGTCATTTAGAGAGAAATGGATCAGCAGGTTGTTCCGGAGAGCGATAAATCTGTAGGGGAAGGAAGGCGGTAGGGGTCGCCCTGGTGAAATGCTGAGGGAAGGGCATGATAGTTTTGTGGAATAGGCTTGGAATTCAAAGTGTGGAGTGTTAGATAGTAGAATTATGACAATTATTTTTGGGACAGGACGATCTGTTGGAGTGTGAGCAGGTAACATTTTGTGAAGGGATTCAGGGAAACCAGTTACTGATTGAGTTAATGAGGTCCTGGAAATGGAAGTACAATGCCTGCACTTTAAAGAGGGCTTGAGATAGTGACAGCTGGGAGGATCTTCCTCATCGCATCTGAGCTCCTGCAAAGACAAAGATTATGCATGAGTGTGGTAGTGTTGAATGATGATGAGTATTTTCTTTTTGGGATTTTCTTCTTTGGGTCACCCTGCCCTCGGTGGGAGACCTGGCCGACTTGTTGAAAAAAAAAAATATAATAAGAGTTTAGTTTAGAATATAAATGTTTGATACACAGTTGTAGTAGATATATTGTAGGTATAAATGAGATGTACATTAAAAAGCCCCTAATATGCTGTGCATTATGCAGCATCTCCAGGGACTATTTAATAGTGAATTTAGTATAAAAAATTATTGATAATTTGTAAAATATATAATGGTAAGATCTGCTATAAAATCGAAGATGTTAGAAATGATAATACTTGTTATAATCAGGTAATGCAACAATTTGAGGAGATAAAATTTGAAACACTGAATGCATTAGCACAGTTTTCACGTATCATTTATCAAACAACATAGTCATTAGCTTAGTGTGTATTATCTCATAACAGAATTTTTACATTTAAGTGATTAACATTTTACAATTTTACGACTTTTAGCTGTAATTTGATACAATGAGTTACCTAGGCTTGGGTGAGAATGGCCTTTTCAGCACTGCTTGAACTAAAATAAGAATTACTGCACCACTGTCCAGAATAATCTTGTGAACTGTGTCCAACAGTGTACCTTGATGTTATTGGTACTTCCGCTCCCGTAAGTGTTAAAAATTTTCTTTGTCAATACCTTTCATTTGTTCATGTGTTGTTTGGAATAAATTCACTTTTAAGTTTGATTAAAGTCAGCACTTTAAAGGAATTGTTTTCAGTAATTGTTTCGATTGATACCTTGCTTTGCTTGCAATTAAGAGTAAGAGTGTTCAGTGGTAAACTAAATTATCTCTTAATATCTTTATTTCTTTGTATGTGCAATTTTTTCCCAGTAATTTTGATTATGAATTCCTTAAATGATTTGTGAATTTAATCCTTACAGTATTCAATTTTGCTTTCATCAATTTTGTATTGTGTTTATTTCATGTTTTGAGCAACTTATTAGCTCTTCTACATATAATAAGTATCACTGAACCTTCAGTGATTGGCGAGTGCAGCATTTAATCACGCCAGTGCACTGTTTTGTGCAATTCTCCTTGAAAGGGATTCACCGGATTGTTGCTCTTTGCCACAACCATTGGCTAAATTTTCTAATTATCGCATTGAATTCTTTTAATTTGTTGCATTTTTTGTTGAAATTTAAGCAGAAAACCACCTTGTAGTTAATCCTGAAAGAAAGTAAGATTTTTTTTTTTAATATTGAGGTGTTAATTTTTTCTTGCCAAGTCACCTTCCAGCAGCCAATCTTTTGAAAGGATGTAATTTATTTTATCATGCAGATAGTTAAACGCGACCAGTTGTTTATATTGAAGGTATAATTATATATTTTCTTCTTAAATTGGTTCATTACCTGAAGTATGTCCCAAGTGAATCAAGTGATAACTGGTAGACAAGAATACAACACTACAAAGCCAGCTGATGAAAATCCTCTGACCACTAACCACCAAAGACCTCATCCCTTTAGTTAATTTCGAGATCTCTTGATGTTACCAATTTTTAACAGGTCCAGAAAACTTGAGTGACTGGTTTCTGCCATCCGTCTGTAAGTGTTATTGCAGAAAGTCTATAATGCCTATACTGTATAAATCACAATCCATTGCAGAAGTAAAATGCCGTTTGCACTGTCATTCTAAGGCCTGGTCTAATGGGAAAAAGAGTATGAATCCATGAACACAGTCAAGAAGAACCATTGACAGGTTGCGGTGCGGCAGAATCCTCGAAGGACAGGATGAGCTATATTGATCTACTGTCTGCTGCACTCAATGTCTGCACTGGATCCCCACCCCCATCACTGACTCATGAAAATGAAATCTGCACAACAGTTATGCGCCTGCATCTGTGGAAAGCACAAACCTAACAAACAATGTGGAACCATTTGAAGCCTGGGCATGGGGCGATTTGTGTCCCATGAATGCCTCACCAGAGAGAGGTCTGTGACCCATTATCTGAACTTAGCATCAGCCCACTGTGCAACAAGGAAATCCCAGTAACTATTGCCTCGCTTATCACTCAAAAGGGTGGAAGATTAATATGTTCGGGAAAATAGCAACTATAGTGACCATAGCAGACGTGACTACACAACTGAAAGCAAATGACACATACAGCAGTAAACCATCCTGATAATGTTCCTAGAAACTGTCAGATTGTTGGAAGAGTCCCAATCAGATACAATTACCATAGGACATGGTCATGATATTTGATTGTAATGCTCTAAATAACCTTGGGTATCTGACCTCATGATGTCTGAGAGAGAAACAGAGAGTAATAGAGGCTGGACAAATGACATCCAGAACAAGTGTAGTCTTCGAATTGGGGAATTGAGGCCTTAGTTTAACCATCCATAATAGTTTGAGATACCGAGCACTCCATCCAACTCAAAATTCCTTCGAGGCTCTGTGTGATCTCTCTATAGAGAGGATCTCGGTGATGCCACTCCAGTAGTGGATGATGACAGTCCTATAGATGAGATAAAGAGACATACTGATGCACCCACCACTGCGATGACATGACTTTGGAGATGATGAATAAACCTTTACTTTCTGATGAAAATCCGCCGCCTTGTTTGCATATTAGTCTGCTCTAAACTCAGGAATCCTTTAGTAGAATGACCAGGCGGTGGGCACCCGCCCATAAAGCCAGGATCTTTATGCAAAGTCAATATCATCAGGTCAGTTTGTTTAGGATAAGCAGCTAAAACATGTCCTCCTCTGAATCAACTGTGTCTCCTTGTGGTGTGGCTGGTTCTCACTTACGTGTCAGAGGTCGGACTTCTCATAATCCAAGGTAGAGATTTAACTGCTTCCTTCCTTGGGCCTTGACAGATTAGTTACCCTGGTGACTTCTACTCGGATTTGCAAGTTGCTGATAGATTTCCAATTGTGCTGATCCTTACCGATGGCATGCACAAATTGATGACCTAGTTGTACATTTTGGGCCAGCCAACTTTGATCCAGGTCACTGGGCAGAGCTGTAGAGTTTATGATCTGATTAGTCCTGTAAGACTAGCGTGCCTTATTCATAGCATTAAGCCGGTCAGGCACTGGAAATCCTGTCACCCAAACAGTCTGTCCCAACACTTTAGATATAAAGATAGTCAGCTGAACAGGCGCCTGAGGGTATCCTGATGAATTGAGGCGGAGTCATCTCACGCCAATTGAATAAGGGTAGTTTCTCCACAGGGGGACGCCTGTCGGAAAACGATTATTTGAATTGAGAATGCCATCCTTGTCACGCCACTGCCTTCCTTGCAAAAGATACCTCTGTAGCAGCAGAGTCTCACAGAAAGGTCTGTCCCTCTGAACTTAGATGGTGATAGTGGTCCATTTGCAGTGATTTCTGCAGAGTAAAAGGGTTTATTTGTTGAGCCATCCTTACATGGTCCTACACAGGGAAGATATTCCTGCTTGTCACTGACACTTTAATGAAAACGAATCTAGAGCCAACACTAATGTTGGACTTGTTTATTATCCACCCTGTTCGGGTTGGGGATGAAAGCTGTCAAACTGGCTCAGTAATGGTGCTATTTCAACCGGGGAGGATCCATCCACTTCACCGGATCATCTGACCATAATCAGAAGAGAAAGATCAGGCTCCCAATGACTTCAGACAAAGTCAAGGTTGAATTTGTTGAATAAACACTGTAGCAATGCCTTTACCCACATCCCATCGTATCCCACTGAACCCTGGTAATTTTCAGACCACTTTATACCACAGAATGCTTGATTTACTGGTGCTAAGTGTCTGAATGAACTCAACCATGTCAATGAATGGTAACATTGACTTAGAGACCACCCTGAATGCGCCCTTGATCCTAGTAATCTAAGAAGAATGGTACTTACGCCCAGGATTGATTTTGGTAAGTAAACGCTAAAACCAACAGCTGATCGTTTCCCACTTCCTCTGTACTTTATGACCTTTTACATGGCACTGAGATAATGCAAAGTCTTCTTCACCTCAATTGGGTTATAAGGGTTTTGGCAAGTCCCTCTTCCAGGACAGCCAAGAGCTAACAGCATTCTCGACTTAGTTATATCATTATCACTTCCTTCCAGAGCATGCTTGGATTACGATCCTCACCTATCACATTCTCAGGTCAGTTGATTAACATCTTGAGAGGTCTTGTTATAGGCAAAGAACCAATGGTATACTCAGATGACGGAATTGTTATGTCCCAGGATGTAGATAGCTACTTGTGAAAGCACTATGACAGTGCTGAAATAAAGTTTGAAGGCTTGGAACTGTAAAGACTAAACCCTGCCCAAATGGTTAATTTTCAGATCAGAAATTATGTTTCTGGGTCATCATTAATTCAGAGGGTTACAACTGACCAGTAAAGTAAATGCAGTATTGAATTTTCCAACTCCTAAAACTGCTGATGCCAAGACATAAGCAGAGCTAGACAAACAGACATACAGACAGATACAGATAGACAGACAGATGGATAGAGAGAAGACAGACAGACAGACAGATAGACATTGAAAAAGGGAGGGTTCCCTCCAGCACTGCTGACATTTATCAAATGTCAGCCAACAGGTGAACATTTTCACCTGCCTTGTTCGTTTACCATTGTCTATTTATGGGTCCTGGCAGTGTTTTGGACATCCTGGAGTGTGTGTGAGGCTCCTTGAAGAGTGGTGTTGTGACGGTTGCCGGATGGCTGCTGATGGGGCGGTGGCACTGATGGGTGAATGTGCTCACCTGGTTGTGGTTGCGGGGGTCGAGTCATGGCTCCTGGCCCCGCCTCTTCACTGGCCGCTGTTGGGTCGCTCTCCCTGAGCCATGAGCTTTGTCATACCTCTTCTTGGGGCTATGTATGGAACCTGCCTCCACTACCTGGAACCTGGAGGCAGGTTCCATACATGGCTTTGGGAGGAGGTGTGATGGAGCTCATGGCGCGGGGAGGGTGGCCCGGTGGCGGCCAGTGAAGGGGCGGGGCCGGGAGCTGTGACTCGGCCCCTGCGGCCACAGCTGGGTGGGTGCATTCGTTCATCGGTGTCGCTGCCTTGTCAGTGGTTGTCTGGCGGTTGTCATGGCACCGTTCTTCGAGGAGATTCATATGTACTCCGGGATGTCTGGAACATTGCTAGGACCTATAAATACTTCGTATATATTTATGGACAGTGGTAGGTGGGCGGGGCAGGTGAAAATGTTCACCTGTTGGTGTGATTGACTATTTGAGTACTATTTCAGTACTTAATATTAGTGTTAGAACAAAGATTGGCTATGAAATCACACGACCGGTTGTAAATTGTAATTATCAGAACATAAAAATTATATAAATTAAAATAAAAATAGAAAAAAAAAGTACATTGGCAATACTTCTGCAAGCGGCAGGACTTGATGTTGCCGTCAGGTGAGCATCCAGCACCAAATTGGCGGGCTTATATCTCAGTAAGTACTGGCCCTATTTTTTTTTTTAGCCTATCCTGTTTATAAAAATGAGCTCTTCATTAAAAAAAAACTTTTTTTTTAAATATTTGGAGCAGTACACGGGTCAACGTGTGTCTGCGTGTGGACAGTTTAAGGGTTAATGCCACTAGGACTAGCTTGAGAGTCATTGGACTCCTGTCTCACAAAATAACTGTCCACAGTCCTGTTTCTGGTGCCTCTTTAACATGTTCCTGAAGTGCAATATGGCTCTGTCACTGAACTTGTTGCAGAGATGGATTATTTCAGCTTGCTCAGGGTGGTATTTTTTCAACAAATTCCTGCACCTTATTCCACATTGAACAAATTTCCTTAATCTCTGAAGAAGGCACCTCATTCAGTCCATCTTCCTCCTGGGAATCAATTTCTTTACCACAGGGGTGCCACTAGGAAGCTTCTTTGGACCCATGGTGACTTATTTCACAGTGACAATCAATAAACACAATAAAATTATTGTGAAATGTTTGAGTGAGCGCACTGGATGGTGTTCACTCAATGGTAAGCAGGGCTAGACTGGCTCACGACACCTGCGCGGGGAGGCGGACAGGTCTGGTACGCGGGCAGATACTCGGGGAAACGGCCGATAGTCAGGGAAAAATTGGGCCGAAAAAAGCGACCAAAACTCGAGTTGGCCGATGCTCAGACCGGTCGGTACTCGGGGATCCACTGTACCAACTTTTCCTGTTGTTCCTTTCTCACGCATTTTGTGTGCTATTACACCATGGTCACACTTGTCAAAGGCTTTTGCAAAGTCTGTGTATATAACATCTGCATTCTGTTTGTCTTCTAGAGTATCCAGGACGTTGTCGTAGTGGTCCAGTAGTTGGGACAGACAAGAGCGACCTGCTCTAAACCCATGCTGCCTTGGGTTGTGTAATTGATGGGTATCTAGATGAGTGGCAATCTTGCTTTTTAGAACCCTTTCAAAGATTTTTGTATGGTACGTTAGCGCTATTGGTCTATAGTTCTTTGCTATTGCTTTACTTCCCTCTTTGTGGAGTGGGGCTATGTCTGTTATTTTTAGTAACTGCGGGACGACCCCAGTGTCCATGCTCCCTCTCCGTAGGATGTTAAAAGCATGTGATAGGGGCTTCTTGCAGTTCTTGATGAACACAGAGTTCCATGAGTCTGGGCCTGGGGCAGAGTGCATGGGCATGTATTTATTGCCTTTTTGAAGTCATTTGGCATCAGGATAATGTCATATAGGTTTGTGTCTACCAAGTTCTGTGGCACTCTCATAAAAAAATAATTTTGGCTTTGTCTCTTATTCTGGTTAGCAACTCGCTAAAAACTGAGTCATACTGGGACTTTAGTAACTCACTCATTTCCTTGCTGTCATCTGTGTAGGAATCATCCCGTTTAAGTAGGGGCCCAATACTGGATGTTGTTCTCGAGTTTGATTTGGCATAAGAAAAGAAATACAGTGGTACCTCTACTTACGAGCAAAATTCGTTCCAGTCGGCTATTCTAGTGCCGATACCGAAGGAATTTTTTCCCATAAGAAATAATGAAAATTAGGTTAATCCATTTCAGACTTCTAAAATACACTTACAAAAGCACCTAAAAAAATAAACTTACATAATTTTTCGAATTGGGAGCTGCTCGTAAGTAGAGGTACCACTGTACTTTGGGTTTCTTTCAGTTTCATTTATGGCTTTTAGTTCTTCCCGCATTTCTTGATTCCTGTAAGATTCCTTTAGTTTTATTACGAAAAAAGGCACAATACCGTGACTTTAACAATACACACACAACCCGCACATATAAAAAGAGAGGAGCTTACGACGACGTTTTGGACCATTTACAAAGTCACACTAACACACAGGACAGGTGGAAGGGGTATTTATAGGCAGGAAGACAGGGGAAGGCACAAATAAGTGGGGTAATGATGGAGGTAGTAGAAGTGGTAATAGTAGTAGTAGTAGTGGAGTCAGTCATAAGGAAAGGAGCACTGCAATGAAGCTGGTGGCCCTCATGGGATGGGACAAGAACACAGAGGGGGGAAAAGGCAAATAAAATAAAGAAGAACAAATACAAGGCAAAAGAAAAGAAATAAAGAAAACCCAGAGGAGAAAGAGGAGAAGGGGGAATTACTAGTGATATGAACAAATTCGCTGATGACATGAAGATAGGTAGGATAATCGATTCAGACGTAGATGTCACGGAACTTCAGGAGGATTTAGACAAACTCAATTCCTGGTCAGAAAAATGGCAGATGCAGTTCAGTGTAGATAAATGCAAAGTTCTAAAGCTCGGGAATGTTCATAACCCTAGCACCTACCAGCTTAATAATGTTGAACTCAGCCGTACAGAATGTGAAAAGGATTTAGGGGTTATGGTAAGCAGCAACCTCAAACCAAGTCAGCAATGCCTAAGTATAAGAAATAAGGCAGATTACTGGGATTTATATCAAGAAGTGTAAGCAACAGAAGTCCAGCGGTTATACTACAGCTTTATACATCATTAGTAAGGCCTCACCTAGATTACGCAGCTCAGTTCTAGTCTCCATTTTACAGAATGGATATAAATTTGTTAGAAAACATTCAGCGACGAATGACAAAGTTAATTCATAGCATTAGAAATCTTCCGTATGAAGAAAGATTGAAGACCCTTAAATTAAATTCACTTGTAAGACGAAGAATGAGGGGAGACATGATCGAGGTATATAAGTGGAAGATGGGTATTAATAAGTGGGATATAAATAAGGTCTTGAGGATATCTCTCCAAGAGAGAACCTGCAATAATGGATTCAAATTGAATAAGTTTAGATTTAGAAAGGATATAGAAAAATATTGGTTTGGAAATAGGGTAGTTGACAAGTGGAACAGTCGGCCTAGTAGGGTTATTGAAGCTAGGACCTTGGGTAGTTTCAAATTTAAGAAAAGCTAAACGGGACTATGAAATTAAAGTTGCTAGGGATTCAAAAACTAACCCAAAAAGTTTTTTCCAGGTTTATAGAACAAAAGTTAGGGATAAGATAGGTCCCCTTAAAAATAACTTTGGGCATCTTACTGACAAGGAGAATGATATGTGCTCTATTTTTAATAATTATTTTCTCTCGGTTTTCACACAGGAAGACATTAATAATATCCCAGTAATTAATTTTTACAGAGGCCCAGAAGAAGATAAATTATGTAATATCACAGTCACTAGCGAAATGGTTAGGAAACAGCTGGACCGACTGAAACAAAATAAATCGCGGGTCCTGATGAGCTTTTTGCAAGGGTTCTTAAGGAATGCAAAATGGAACTCTGTGAACCAATATCTAACATTTTTAATTTATCTCTTCAAACAGGTGTAGTGTCTGATATGTGGAAGATAGCTAATGTAATTCCTATTTTTAAAGCAGGGGACAAGTCACTACCGTCAAACTATCGCCCAATAAGCCTGACCTCAATTGTAGGCAAATTACTAGAGTCAATTATAGCTGATATTATTAGAAGCCATCTAGATAACCATAATTTGATTAATGATACCCAGCATGGATTCACGAGGGCCGTTCCTGCCTATCTAATTTATTAACCTTCTTCAGTAAAGCTTTTGAGGCTGTTGATCACGATAAAGAATTCGATATTGTTTATTTAGACTTTAGTAAGGCTTTTGATAGAGTACCGCACCAGAGACTGTTAAAGAAAGTGGCAGCTCATGGCATTGGGGAAAAGTGCTGTCATGGATCGAGTCATGGCTCACCAATAGGAAGCAGAGAGTGTGCATAAATGGAGTTAAATCCGAATGGGGACTTGTAACAAGTGGTGTTCCACAGGGATCAGTCTTAGGCCCATTGTTATTTATAATATATATCAATGACCTTGATGAGGGAATTACTAGTGATATGAGCAAATTCGCCGACGACACGAAGATAGGTAGGATAATTGATTCAAACATAGATGTCATAGAACTTCAGGAAGATTTAGACAAACTTAATTCGTGGTCAGAAAAGTGGCATATGCAGTTCAATGTAGATAAATGCAAGGTTCTGAAGCTCGGGGGTGTCCATAACCCAAGCACTTATAAGTTAAATAACGTAGAACTTAGCCATACAGATTGCGAGAAGGACTTGGGGGTGATGGTAAGCAGCAACCTTAAACCAAGACAGCAATGCCTAAGCGTACGTAATAAGGCAAATAGATTACTGGGATTTATATCAAGAAGTGTTAGCAACAGAAGTCCTGAGGTTATATTACAGCTTTATACATCATTAGTAAGGCCTCACCTAGATTACGCAGCTCAGTTTTGGTCTCCATATTACAGAATGGACATAAATTCGTTAGAAAACATTCAGCGTAGAATGACTAAATTAATACATAGCATTAGAAATCTTCCTTACGAAGAAAGATTGAAGACCCTAAAATTACATTCACTTGTAAGACGTAGAATGAGGAGACATGATCGAGGTATACAAGTGGAAAATGGGTATTAACAAAGGGGATATAAATAAGGTCTTGAGGATATCTCTCAAGAGAGAACCCGCAATAATGGATTCAAGTTAGATAAGTTTAGATTTAGAAAGGATATAGGAAAGTATTGGTTTGGAAA